>SJYA01004806.1:0-29687 GCA_006410615.1 Neotragus moschatus
CTCTTTTTTTTTTTTTTATCCTAGTAGTAATGGCAGCTAGCAGTATTGAGCACTTACTAATGTAAAGCATTGTTCTGTGTCTTACTTACATTAACTGATGCAGTCTTGATAACTGTCCTGTGAGGTAAGTTCTATATAGATGAAATTGAAGCATAGAGGCATTAATTTAAGGGCATACTACTAACAAGTGATAGAACCCGGCTTTGAACTATNTATTGAGCACTTACTAATGTAAAGCATTGTTCTGTGTCTTACTTACATTAACTGATGCAGTCTTGATAACTGTCCTGTGAGGTAAGTTCTATATAGATGAAATTGAAGCATAGAGGCATTAATTTAAGGGCATACTACTAACAAGTGATAGAACCCGGCTTTGAACTATGGCAGTTTGACTCCACCATCAATATTTTGACTTACTTATAATACTTCTGTAATATGTGTTGATATCATTTTAAAAAGAGCTTGTCTGTTTTAAAAAATCCCAGTTTGGATGGGGGTTCATAATTAAGGTTATCTTTAATGTTTCTAAAAGCATAATTTAGACTAAAAATTTTTCTTGAACACATGGAACTAGCTGCATTTTAAAGTATTAGCCATTGGGGTTCTCCTACATGTTGTCTACAGTTTCCTTCATTGACTAGGGTTTTCTTCTGTATTTGAAGATTTTGCATTTTGGTCATTTCCATGCTGATTTAATGAAGAAGGAAATGGCAACCCACTACAGTATTATTGCCTGGAGAATCCCATGGACCCAGGAGCCTGGCAGGTCACAGTCCATGGGGTTGCAGAGTTGGATACGACTGAGCACACACACAGGCTGATTTAGAACATTGCTTTTCAAGTACTGTTAACTTGATTGCTCAGAAAAAAGATGAAACAGTAGTTTGGGACTTAGTACTCACTTTGCTCAATAACTAATATTGTCTCTTTCACAGAAGTATATTGTAGATATATAATGTTTGCTTGAGCTGCAATGCTCCATACTATCCAGTTGAGGGCAGCTACGTACTGATTTTGAAAATGAGTTGAATTAGAATGTCACCACTTTGTGTTTACCAAAACTTGATATCTAGTATAAAACACAACATTTAATATACAAAACTGCTTTAATGTTCATTTCTATTATTACCATAAATAATTTCTTAAAAATGAAAAACTAGTTTTACTTCGTAATAATTTTGCCCTCTTAAAAGCAGTAAAATGAGCCTTGTTTATTTTAATTTCCCCAGTCCAAATTCTTTGCATTTCCAAATATCCTCCCCTTTCCCTGCTTTATGATCAGAATCCAAGAAGATTAGAGAAGTTCATATCATCCTTACCTTCAAGCTATCTACCTGTAAATGCATGTGATTACAAAGGTTTTAGATAGAAAAGGGAAAACTGATTTTCAGTATGGTATCTTTATTAAGTGCAAGTTGAAATTGAAATTGATCTGATTCATTTTTGTCTGCAGAACAGTTAAACTAGTGGAATGTGGTACACTCTTCTAATTTTTCTGGATTGAAATAACACCATAGTTTAAAGTATATCTTCTATGTGGTTCCAAGAAATGAATTTTGAGGGGTTAATTAACTAACTGATTTCAGAGATACCACTGAGAGAGTTTTTTTTTTTTTTTTAGAATAATCTCAGTCTACATAAAGCTGTATGTAATATTAACAAAGTAGACACTGGTAGTACCTTGGAGGAGGGCATTCTGTATGAGCAGCTTCAACAAAGGGATTTATTTTCCTAAAGAGAAAAAAAACACAATATGACTGAAGGTTATTCAAAAAAAAATTATTATACTTGTGTTAAGAAATAAAGTGAGCACCAGATGAAATGCCGAGACTAGAATGAGGCTAGAGACATTCATTCTGCAAGGTAGTAAATAGTTCAGTGGGGCCATAGACGTGTTTTTCTTAGATATCAGTCTCAGCGTTTTATGCCATATCAACTTACAGTTTTCTAGTACCTTCTCTCCTATCCCTAGATCTCTATTGGTTTCCCCCCCCCATGATTATAGTAGTATTCTTAGTCATTTACGTTTTTATTAAAACATTGTTTTTATTGCGATTAAGTACCTATAATATAAAATTTGCCAAGTTTAAACGTACAATTCACTGGCTTCACGCACATTCAGTGTTGTGCAGCCATTCGCACTGTCATCTCCAGAATCCTTTTTATCTTTTCCAACAGAAATTCTGTACCCTTTGAACACTAGCTCCTCATTCCTCATATAAGTGGAATCATACAATATTTTTCCTTTCTTGACTTACTCATCTTCAAATTTTACCTATGTTATGTCTGAATTTTCTTGCTCTTTGGACTGAATGATGTTCTTTATATATGTGTGTGCCAACTGTTTTCACCCATTCATCCATCAGCGGCTCCTTAGGCTATTTCCCCACCTCTCGGCTTTCATGAATAATGCTGCTGTGAACGTGGGTGTACAGATATCTGTGTGAGCCCTGGTTTTAGTTCTTTTGAGTGTATATCCAAAAGTGGAATTGCTGGATCACATAGTAATTTTTTGAGGAATCTCTCTGTTTTCCACAGTAGCTTTGTCCGTCTTACATTCCCACCAACAGCACACAAGGGTCCCAGTTGCTCCACATCATTGCTAACAGTTATTTTTCTCTGTGTGTGTGTATAAGTAATAACCATATTAGTGGATGTGCAGTGTGGTTCAGCTTTTGATTTGCATTTTCCTAATGATTAGTGATACTGAGCATCTTTACATGTGCTTATTGGTCTATATATATATATATATATGTCTACTTGGGTGAATGCAGTTGTTTACTTTTGTATAACTAAAAAATGTCACCTCTGCTAATGATTTTGCATTTTCAAGTATTCATTTTAAATTGTGATGTCAGAGAAGGATGTACTTTAAGGAAATAGCATCATGGCTGGACTAGGGGTATTTCTTGTGTGTGGATTGCCTTCCCAGCAACCCAGTTGGTAATATTTATTAACATAGGTCTCTCTAGAATCAAAGAAGANACCTCTGCTAATGATTTTGCATTTTCAAGTATTCATTTTAAATTGTGATGTCAGAGAAGGATGTACTTTAAGGAAATAGCATCATGGCTGGACTAGGGGTATTTCTTGTGTGTGGATTGCCTTCCCAGCAACCCAGTTGGTAATATTTATTAACATAGGTCTCTCTAGAATCAAAGAAGAAATCACCCATTTCTGACATTTCTCTTTTCTAATTCTCTCCATATAACTTTTTAAAAATCTATAAGTACAGTTGGAAAGAGCGAGAAGTGAGATGACTGGCTATTAGAAGAAGAAAATAGAATGGAAGGAGAGAACAAGCTAAGTGGCTGAGCATTGTGAATGGATAGTTCACATCTGTTATCTATCATCTATTTCAAAACTACTACCCATTCTCACACTAAGATTTTTAAAAATCTTCATAACATTCTAGTTTGTGGGCTTGCATATGAAATGTAGCATAAAGATTAACGTGGCATAAGTGGTTAATTTAGGAAACTATTTGAGATAATGCTAGAAAGATGAGTTTGGGGCCACTTGGAGGAGAGTTTTCATCTCCAAACTTTATCTTAGGCATTGGGGAACCATTCAGAGTTCTTGAGAAGTGGATTGTATAGCACATTCCATCTCCATGTTTTAGAAAGATATATCTGACTGGTATATCACAGAAATTAGGCCCTAAGGACTTGTGATGAGCTGGTTAGTCATAATTCATTTTACTTTAATTACATCACAGGTTATATTTATAAATATTTGGGTTTTAAAATATATTTAATCAGTCACGGGACTGTTATACTTTCAAGTGGAATTGCTAAGTATTTCAGAATTATAGAGATTGAACTGAAATTTGCGAACAACTAAAATGTCACCTGTTAAGACTAACCTGAAGTGTTTATTATTAACTATCAGAAGTAGAGTCAATTTAATGTCTTAGTGAGTATGAGATAAAGAATGGTACGTATGGGAGAGGAAAATAGCTTACTAAAGACAAACACTTGAAGATACAGTGCTCATTCTGCATATAGCTAAGATAGGACAAATGTATGTTTACAGTTTTTGAGCATGCATAAATACTGCCCTTAAATTTGAAGCACAGTTCAAAACACTCCTAAAATAATAATGCTGATATTTGCTTAAGAAAGGCAATAGATATTCAAAAGAAAATACAGTGATTAACTTTTGGATTTTTATAGAGAAAAGTTTACTTTCACTTTCTAGGGAGTATACCTAGGTTAGTCACTGGAGAAGTTTTCGAAGGGACCCTGTGGCACAGCCCTGCTCTGGTTGTCTTACTGACTTTGTAAGGGAGGTTCACCAGCTGTTTGACTGGCAGGAGCAGGAGCTTTCACTTCAGTAGTTTATAATTCCTGGCTATTCTAGGATAGTTTGCACTTCACCAAGCCTCAGACAGGTCAGGACATTTGGTAGGAGAAGGTTGAAAGACAAAAGCAGCAGGCCTAGGGTTCTCAGCCTTTTTTTTTTTTTTAATTAGAAAGTTGTATTTTAATTTGGTGCTTAGAGTTTTTAGTAATGTGCCTGTATTACATGTAGAGAGTATTCATCAGCCAAGAGGAGTTTTAAAATGTCAAAACCGGGAAAGGCTACTCTAAACCATGGCTTGGTTCCTGTTGATCTTAAAAGTGCAAAAGAGCCTCTGCCACATCAAACCGTGATGAAGATATTTAGCATTAGCATCATTGCCCAAGGCCTCCCCTTTTGTCGAAGACGGGTAAGTCTTACACATTTTAAAAACAGGAATGTTTATTGAAATGAACTACTTCTGCCTCTTTTGGTGAAAACATGCTTCAAATTTCAATTGATATTTATAATACTATCGGAGCATTATGTTGCCCCTGAAAACTTCTGTGACAGTTTTAGTAACATGCTAGAGAGTCTTGAGGGCAGGGTTACCTAATTTACCTTTTTGTCCCTCTCGTTTATTTTTACCGTATTAGAATTCCTTAAACTTATTTAAAATTGGTAAATTTAAAAACCGTGTTTTGAAATATGTTGGCAAATCCTGAAAACCCAAATTTGTTGTGTTTATTTTGTGGGAAAAGTAAAGAGCTGGTGGGACTGTCCTTTAACATGGGAATTACAGTATCTAGCTCTTATAAAGAGTTTATCTGGCACTTGAAGCTGGATTATTTTTAAATCACTATTTTTTAAATTAAACAACATAATAGAGACATTGCTTTTTGCTGTTATGTAAAATAAAACTAGTGTGCTGCTGTTTGGTCGTTACAATGTAGTTTATATATAGACAATCCTGAAGTAACAAACATTTTGTAGAATTTGTACTAATCTATAATCAGGTTATAATTTTCTGTATGTTCTTCAGGATAACATTCTCCTCCCCGCCAAGTTTTGACCCTGTTAATATTAATGGTTTTGTTGTATTTTTCCAGTTACTTTATATTGCCAGTTTGAATTATTAACTAGAGTAATGTATTTTTAGATCTAGTATATGTTTAGGATCCTGAACACATTAAACCAAAAAATACCTGTCAGAGATGCACATATCCGTACTATTGGTGTTTTAGTCCTTTTTAACCCTCTCCTCTTTTCTTTTAACTGAAAGGCAAATATTCTATTAAACAAACAGGTTAACTTATAATACCTGAAAAATATTTTTCCTCTTTATTTCCTGGGATTTAAATAGCCTTTGTAAAAATACATTTTCTAATTACTTTACTTTTTGAACTGTTTCTACTTCTACTCCAAATAAGTGGTAGCCATGTTGAAAAGCATTTTAAGTAGGTTTTAAATGTAATACAAATTAAACATTGAATATAAAATATAAATCTCTGTCACCTCATTTTCTTCTTTACTATGTTTTCAGAAAGTGTTTCTTTTTTTCTTTAAATCTTTTCTTCTTTCGCTTTGTCACTTTTATAACTTCTGAATGAGGTCACTGCTCTGATTTAAGCATTTACACAGAGCATTTTCTAGTAGCCTCTTTAAGGTCATTAATAAATTAATTTTTTATTTTAATGCTTCTGTTAAAAATATCAATACACGTAAACCATCAAATTAAGGAAAATAAATTGGATTTTTTAAATTGAGGGGTTANAGCATTTTCTAGTAGCCTCTTTAAGGTCATTAATAAATTAATTTTTTATTTTAATGCTTCTGTTAAAAATATCAATACACGTAAACCATCAAATTAAGGAAAATAAATTGGATTTTTTAAATTGAGGGGTTAAGATATTGACAAGATAATTTTTTTTTGTTGAATATTTCTGATAAACTTAAGTACACTGTATGACGGATTACTTCATTATGTCACACTGCGTGTTTTCTGTCTTCATCTTCTTTACATGAAACTTAGAAGAATCAGGAGCAGATTCCATTAAGAAAATTTAATAGGCAACTTGAAGGCTTTCCTTGAGGGTTTCCTAGGGTCACTATTCAGTTTGACTTTTCTAGGTTACTGTTAACGTTAAACTATGGCCTGGCATTTGTAATTACAGAAGAGTACTACATTTGAAAAGTAGAATTCAAACTAGAACGTCATTCTAATTTAGGGGAAGATGGTTAGAAAACAGAATTAACACACTCATTTTTAGACTGCCTGCCAATAATTTACTATTGCATAACTCATTGACTCTGACTACTAGAAATATTAGAGGGCTAGTGTAATTATATCCCCATCCCCTCCTTTTTGCAACTGGTTAATTTAAGTAGCTTTAAATTGATTCACATGTTCTTTGTTGTTTAACTTACTTATTTTCCCTTAGTAATGTTAATGACAGACACTTTAAATGTATTTTTTATCAAAGATTTTGAAAAGACTTCTGGTGTGATATTGTAATTAATCATATTTTGTATCTAACATCCAGTATATCTTTCGTTAGGTGTGTTTAGCTTCTTTTAATCAAATTATTATACACTGACCACATGTGTATAGACTTCTCTATTTTGTAGGCCATTTTTTTCTTCTAAGTAGTGAGCTAATACTGTGTGACCTCTTAAAAGACTCTGTGTAGGTTTGACCTGTTAAAAGTTGAAAAATAATGTTATTGCCCCTTCATTCATCATAGGTGTTGATCTATTGAATGTTTGCACAATAAAATAATTTTTTTAATTGTGAAAAATTCTTTGGAATAGTTTTCATAATTACAACTTCAATTTATAACTCTTGAAATGCTTTCACGGAATTAATTTACTCCATCATTAAGTACTATCAGTACTGCTAGTCTGATTTATTATTATGTAAATGATTTTGGTTTCTAAAATAACTGATCATCCTTTAAAAGGAGAGAAAATTTACAGGAAAAACTGAGTTTATAAAATCACTGGAAAATTGTTTTGTTTTTCTTTGAAATTGGAATGCCTATATGGTAATACTGTATTTCCAAATCCTAAGATACATTATTTTTCTACATTTTAAACATAAGGATATGTCTTGTTGGAATTGCATAGCTTATCTGGCACCATTTTTTGCTTTCTGATGGTAAAAAAAAAAATAATATCTTGCAATTAATCATAGTATGTTGAAAGAAAATTCACTTTAAGGCTTAAATCTTGAACTCCTTTTGTTTTTGTTCAGAGAATTTTAAGCATTTACAATATTCCCATAAGGTTATTCTTCAGTGTTACTTTTTGGTAGAAATTTCTAAGTGACATGAAATTCATGGTTTATATCCAGGCTTTAAAAGATACCTGGTTGACTGTTGGTTTATAGAAAAATATATTTTTAGAGTGCATTTATATCCTTGGATTTGAACCACATACCAGTTGTGTAGCACAAGCAGCAGCAGCAGAGCTGAGTAAGAGAATGAGGTGAAACTGCTGGTAGAAGCTCTAGGGAGGTGAAGGGGAGGCAGAATGGTGTGGAATTTGTTCCCCTGAAGCCCAGGAGCTCAGGCAATGATGAAATATATGACTAGTTTTCTGATAGTTGAAAATAATTTTGTAGTGGTTATATTCTATACCAAGATCTGTTTAAAGTACCATGTCCATGTTTAAAAACAAACGCTTTGCTTTAAAATGAAAATGGAGATAAAATAGAATATTTGTGTCATTTGAGAAAATATTTGAGTTAATATCACTCCTGTGTATTGTTATCATTGAGTACATGCATGCTCAGACACATCAGTCGTGTCTGACTCTTTGTGACCCTGTGGACTGTAACCCAACAGCTCCTCTGTCCTTGGGATTTTCCAGGCAAGAATACTGGAGTGGGTTGCCATGCCCTCCTCCAGGGGACTTTTGTGACCCAGGAATCAAACCTGTGTCTCCTGCATTGCAGGCAGATTCTTTAGCGTTAGTTTAAGTCAAGGGTCCATAAGGATCCTTTTTCTGCAGAGGACCAGCAACTATTTTGGGCTTTGTGGACCAAATAGTCACTATAGAGAACTACTGAGCTCTGCCATTGTTTGAAAGTAGCTGTAGACAGTACTTACAGGAATGGCTGAATGGACATGATTGTGTTTTAATAAAACTTTATTCATGAAACAGTGACATAGGTTTTTAGGATTACAATACTACCGTAGTAAATCTTGTGCATACATCTTTTTGTTTGAATATAAGTTTCAGTTAACAGTACAGTTTTAGAAAGATTGTTAGAGCCATAAGCCTATCATTCCTTTAGAAATCCTAATTCTCTCTTCTGATTCTTTTGTAGCTGTGTAGAGAAAAATGTTTATGTGCCTAATCACTAGAATTTTTACATCCTACTTATTAATTTACCTTCTCAATATACAGTTGTTGGTTAATCGCTAAGTTGTGTCTGAATTTTTTGTGACCCCATGGACTATAGCCTCCCAGGCTCCTCTGTCCATGGGATTTCCCAGGCAAGAATACTGGAGAGGTTGCCATTTCCTTCTCTAGGGGAACTTCCCAACCCAGGGATCAGACTGCATCTCTTATATTGGCAGGAGGATTCATTACCACTGAGCCCCAGGAAAGCCTTGCTATCATTGTAAGGAACCTCCTAAATATACTCTGCATTCTCCAGCTATTTTATGTATTTTAATTAACTTTTAAATGTTTGTTAATGTTGTAAGTTACTTATTATCTATACTTGGTGTACTTGAAAGCCAAGGCTCAAACAAGTTACCTTTCCCCAATTTTCTTGATAAATAGTAAAGCTGGCATTTAACCTCAGGACTCTGCAGTGCTACAGGTAGTAGCTATTCTCTTTCTACTGTGTTTTTTGACCTTCTTTTAAAAATGAACTTAAACTTTTTTCAACCACTTTGTATTTTGAAGGATAAGCCTGGGTACCTATCAATGTTGACATTGTTTCTTTGACAAAATTCATTCAAAGCTTCAAATAATTGACCTGAAGATAACTTTGGTAGCATATTATATTTATAAATTGAGTATTTTTTGTGTACTCTCTTTTTAAAATGTTTCATTTGTAAAGTTATCCCACAGATGATACAATGATTCTAGTCATAAACTAGAAATATTCAAACAGTATATATGTTTATTGTCTTTTTATAAGCTGAGGGGTGGTACCTGTTAAAGAAAAAGTTATTCATAAACCTTGTTAAAATCAAGGCAGATGTTCAGGAGAACTGTCATGGTACATGTAGGGACTATTACTAGTCTGTGCATGCTAAGTTGCTTCAGTCATGTCTGACTATGTGCAATCCTATGGACTATAGCCTGACAGGCTCCTCTGTCCGTGGGTTTCTCCAGGCAAGCATACTGGAGTGGATTCCCATGGCCTTCTCCAGGGTATCTTCCCAACTCAGGGATTGAACCCACATCTCTTTACATCTCCTGCATTGGCAGGCAGATTCTTTACTACTAGTGCCACCTGGGAAGAGACTTCTACTAGGGAGGCTTGCAATACAGGGGGCAGATTGGGCTCAACTCTTAAAAGTATGAATTTACAGCTGTAAACCAGATTAGGAAGTCAGATGGCAGATAATTACTAAGAAGTATCAGAGTTAACAGGATGACACTGGTTCAATGAACTAATCAAGGTGATCAAACATCACCTGGGGAGTGGGAGACTGGTGAACCCAGCAGATATGGAGGGGAGATTCAGGTCCCGAATGTGATCAGTATCAAGGGTGGGGAATTCTGGTTAACATGATTTAGCAGGATTCTTGCTAAAATTTAGTTCTTGAGAACATGCCCAAGGGCAGGGCCTAGTTGAAAAAGAACTCAAAGGAGCCTGATTAGAGTTTGGTTAAGGAGAGAACCTTTGTTATACTGCCCGGTCTGTGTTTGGTAGGGAGCGAGTCAGAACAGTGTGTCTGACAGACCATCTTCAAACTGCAGTGCAGTTCCAGTCTTGTCAATTTTGTTCAAATAATACCTTTGACTGTGATGACAGAAATTTAAAATAACATTATACCTCTCTTAGCTTCTATATTCTCTTGGATTCAAGTTTTTTTCTTCATTGTTGAATTATTGATACTAATTTTTAAGAATATGCTGTATTCAAAATTATTATATTATATTCAGGCATAATGTATTTTGTTGTTTTATATGTATAATCTTCAGTTAGTTCAAGCTATCTATAATTTTTTAGGCTCCTTTAATAGACTTTTCAGCAAATATCTGCCAGTTTTATCACCCAGTTGGATTGCCTTTGTTTCAGAAAACAACCTCTCTAATTACTCTACAGTATAATTTTCACTTGTATGAAGATTTTGTAAGCCATTATAAGTTGTGTTGTTCAAGCAAACTTGTGAAGTACTACCTTCCTGAGTAGTTTGATAATCCCCTAAATCCTCTGAGTTGAGTGATGATACAGAGAATTTTTATTTTCTTGCAATAGTTAATATCTTCTACTTCTCTTTATAAAGATTAGATATGCTCAGTATGTAAAATACAGAAGTGTTTCTTCACATTTTCCTAAATTATCAGTAATTGCACTGTTCACAAATAGCCGCAATAAAAATTATAAGGAAATAATTTTTTAATTGATACTTTAATTCATTTTTAATATATCGCTGGCAGTTCCCCATGGCTCTAGTTATTCAAAAGTGTATTATAATCTGTCAAGTGGATGTATCATCATTTTCCTACTGTTACTAATTTGGTCAGTGACCTGCTTTGAACTTTTTTAATCTTTAATGTCCCTATACACCTTTTTCTGGGAGTAGAATTATTGGGTGAAGGAGTATGAATTTTTTTTTAGATTCTTGATAAATACTGCTAAATTGTTTTCCAGAAAGACTGTATCAAATCAAAACCAACATGAGGGACTTCCAATGTTGTTTAACGACAGAAAGAAATTATATTTTAAGCAAATTTATTTCTAGTATGACCAAGTTTTATGGATTTTACTTACTTGATAATATACTTCAGTGTTTATTGTTCTAAGTTTTCTATCGAAGGAATGTTTTTTTCATTTTGAGAAAATAATTATATGTGTTTATACTTAAAACTTCAATAGAAAAATATACAAATAGAACAAGGAACTATTTGTTGCTAATGCGATTTTTAAACCTTCTTTTTGGAAAATAATATTTGCCATTGACCTGTCATGCATGTTATTTTTACTATAATTTTCTTCTACTCTTCCCATAGTTTTAAAGCTATCATCTTTTTTATCTGCACAGATGATCCATATGTGTAGTTTTATAATTTATCATTGATTTATATATTTTTACTGTCTTATGGTTATCTCAGCTTTTGTCATCTTAGTTTATATGTTTATATTTCTGAGTTTTAGTGTGATGTTTGTACAGTTTAAATGACAGCCTCTCCCAAAGTATATTGCTATTAATAATCTCTACTACAGGAGTACTTTTCATGCTAGCAAACGCAGCTGCCAGAAATACTTGCCTGTTTCTTAAAGCACTACAACTTAGTCTTACATTTCTGACATAGCTTTGCCTTTTGCCCCAATCTAGGTTTACCTTTTATTTTTATTTTTTAATTCTAGTCTAGCTATGATTAATTCTTTTTAAAAGTAGTTGTAGCAAATCAGCTCTTCTAAAATGTCTTGATGCCTGAAAGAGATTTCACTAGACTCAACATTTGTTTCATGGAACTCTTAGTCAAGAGGAAATAGTTGGGTATTTCCTTAACCTACAGAAATAATGAAACCTTTAAAAAGCCAGCATCTTGTTCCCCTCCCCCATACTAGTCTATTCTGTATCTGCCAGTTACATTTGTGCCTCTTTCTCCAAATCCTTTCCATGACCTCACAGGCAAGCTGCTCTCTGGGTGGAACCTTCCTCCTGGCACTGGTGGCTCCCACCGTTGTCCTCATCCATGAGTGGAGCTCTAACTGTGGCCACTGTAACTGTGGCCGTCACCTTCGGCTCTTAGACTTACATGTGCTGTCTCGTGATGTTACTTGACAGCTTCGTTTAGTTATCTTGTCTCCTCAATTGAGGCTATAAACTCTTAGACTTCAGAAATTATCTTTAATATCTTTTTATGTATGACCAGTTTGTTGAAGTTTTTGTTAAGTCTAGAAAATTCTTTAAGGAGTTTTGATACTGTTAGAATATGACATGTTTTTGTTTACTAAATACTTTCAAATGACTGTGCAGCTGTGATTTTGAATATTTTATTTTCTAAATATAACTAAACTCAGATACAGTTTGACGCTTAATCTTAAAAGTAATTACTACTTAGCAGTTTTGAAAATGAAGAAGAAACAAACATAGGGTATACTCATTTAGATGGCACTTATGAGAGTCTGCCATAGCCAAAAAAGTCAGAAAATATGAAAACTGTTAAAAAACTTTAGAAAGAAGAATAGAGTGGAGCTGTGAGCAAGTTTGGAGAGTGATTTTAATAGATTCTCTGATTTTTTTTTTAAGTGCATAAACTAAAATGGAGTTTTCTAAAGTTTTTTCCACACATTTATTCCATTGGAACTTGGGGGAAAACTGGCATTTTCAGATCATCTGATATCTTTTATTGTCACTTTATTTAATCAACAAAGGAATTAACTGGCTACCACATATCAGGAGATTTTGTTTTAAATCCTGTCATTTTCTTAACAATGTTTCCTATATTATGCAAAAGATGAGTAAGCAGAATACAAACTGTAAACTTTCTTGTGGTCTTATTTTTTTTTTGTATTGTGCAAGGCAGTAGCTGTAACTAAAAAAATGATTCTTCCCTTCTTCCTGTGGATATACAAAAATGAAAATCACAGTTATTTTGAGCATTTTATAGTTAGTGGTTAAACCATAAATAAACCCTTATAGTATGAAAGGGTAGTTGCTTAAATGGACTCCTATACCAATACCCCAGGAGAATGAGAGGGCCACCTTAGTCTCAATGCAGATGGTACAGGAAAGACTTCACAGCACCTTTAAAATTGGAAGGATGCTGTTTGCTAAGCAGATCACAGAAGTTGTGGACAGAAGAAACTTAGGTTATTGCTTGGTCTCACATATTGGGTTTTTTTTTTTCACTTTAATTATACTGCTGCAAATTATTCACTTATTTCTGGATATGAGATTTATTAACAGTAATAACAGTCTAACTTAATGCAAAATATGCATTAAGTTAGAAGGTTGGAAACTTTTCTAGAATCTGTAGACATAACAGTGAATTAGATGGACAATGGCCATGCCCTGATGGAGCTCAGATTCTAATTCAAGGAAGCAGAAAAGTAATGTTAATGTTTTGATGTTGCTAAAACAGGGTAACAATATAATACAAGTCTAACAGGATACAAGGGAGACACTGTTCTAAGTACTTTCCACATATGAACTCATTTAATCCTTACAATTGCCTCATGAAGTAAGAGATTGTATTATGTTCTCCCTATTTTGTACATATAGGATCCAGAGGTGTAGGAAGTTTAGCTGACTTGCCCTAGAGCTAGTAGGTGATGGAGCTAAGATTCTAACCTGGGTGTCTAGCTGCTGCTGCTAAGTCACTTCAGTCGTGTCCAACCTTGTGCGACCACATAGATGGTAGCCCACCAGGTTCCGCCACCCTGGGATTCTCCAGGCAAGAACACTGGAATGGGGTGCCATTTCCCTCTCCAATGCATGAAAGTGAAAAGTGAAAGTGAGGTCGCTCAGTCATGTCCAACTTTTTGCGACCGTCCATGGGATTTTCCAGGCAAGAGTACTGGAGTGGGGTGCCATTGGGTGTCTAGCTACAGTATCATTAAACACCAAGGTATATTGACTGGGTAAGGGTTTGTTGAAGGAATGGTTTCAAGGGTTAACTTTTGCCATGTAATCCTAGATTTTAAAATATGACAGAGGATGAGATGGCTGGATGGCATCACCGACTTGATGGACGTGAGTTTGGATGGACTCCGGGAGTTGGTGATGGACAGGGAGGCCTGGCGTGCTGCGATTCATGGGGTCGCAAAGAGTCGGACATGACTGAATAACTGAACTGAACTGAATTCATATCTTGTTTTCACAGTTTATGATGACCTCAATAACATTGCTTTCTAGATGTTTTTGTCATTTGTGATGTCAAAGTGTTATGTTATGCCTCCGTTGTCAGATATTAATGCAAAGAAAATTATTGTTTGTAAATCTACAACTACAGCATAGAAATAACTGCCATGAATTGTTACCCCCTTTTGTTGATAACAATCAGGGCAAGCCTATTTAAACTTGTAGGTCATATTTTACAGAAACTAACTTAGTTTAAGATGTGGAGTATGGGAGACAGATGAAAAATATGCTAGAAATAAACATGTTACAAAGCTTCTGGCTGGGCAAACAAGTATGAAATAAACCTATGGTCCCTTGTCTGCAAACCAAGAGTCCATAAGCCCTGAAAACAAAATGCTTTAACATGTTATCCAAGTCTAACCCTGACTAACATGAGACAGTCATGTTTATTGTTTATCTGAATATTTGCATATTTTGCTACAGAAATGTTCATATGTGATATACTGGAAGTGTTCTGCCATGCACAGCTTATGTCCTGTGTTACCTTCTAAACTCCAGAAAGTTTTGAAATCAGCAGCACAGCTTTCTCCAAAATTGTGGCACTAACTGCAGACCTTTGAGTTTTACAGCTATCATCCACACATAAAAAATGGAATATACTTTGAAATGTTGAAATAACCTAAGGCTTAAGTCTGTCTACATTCATATTTAAATGCTTTAATACCTAAATTTTATTAACCCAATTATGGGCAGCCCCATATAGTATGATGATAGTTCAGAGCTTATGTGTTATTTTTCTTCAGTGATTAAATGCAACTTATACTAGCAGACTTTAAGTGAGGAAGGAGCATGTCAGCCACTTATTTTTCTCAGTTTTCTGCAAAATATTAACACCACTAAATTAATTTTCATTCTGCTAATGTGTATTAGGCATATACATCCTCCTTGCGTGTGATGCTAATGTAACAAAGATGAATGAGGCAGTAAAGACCTTCCCTTAAGAAGGCCACAGATGCTTTTCTGTCTCTGAAAGACTTATCTTATTTTCTCCTTTCCATGGTCACATATCAAAATCAGAGGAACACGGATTAATTAATCCATTCAGTAAATAAGCATCTGTTAATTTCCAGGCACAGTTCTAGATACAGTATTGAACAAAACAGAAAAAAACAAAAAGACATA
The DNA here is from genome assembly GCA_006410615.1 of Neotragus moschatus. Taxonomy (NCBI): domain Eukaryota; kingdom Metazoa; phylum Chordata; class Mammalia; order Artiodactyla; family Bovidae; genus Neotragus; species Neotragus moschatus. The sequence continues at coordinate 15,465 of SJYA01004806.1, forward strand.
CCGTTTTTATAATTTAATATTTCAGGGACCCTGAGATTTCCACCTCAGTGTAGACAGGATGGTCTTCCCAGGTGATTCAGTGGTAAAGAATCCACCTGCCAATGCAACAGACGTGGGTTTGATCCCTGGATCAGGAAGATCCCTAGAGGAAGAAATGGCAAGCCACTTCAGTATTCTTGCATGGGAGATCCCAGGGACAGAGGAGCCTGGTGGGCTATAATCCATAGAGTGATAAAGAGTTGGACATGACTGAGCACACAGGCACACACGTGGACATCATGTTTGGTTTTCTTCAGTATAGAGTGTGTCACCAGACACTTTATTCAGTTGTGTACTTCTCATTTGGAGAAGGCATTGGCAACCCACTCCAGTACTCTTGTCTGGAAAATCCCATGGAGTCGCTGAGAGTCGGACAGGACTGAACTACTTCACTTTCACTTTTCACTTTCATGCCCTCCAGTGTTCTTGCCTGGAGAATCCCAGGGACGGGGGAGCCTGATGGGAGGCCGTCTGTGGGGTCGCACAAGGTTGGACACGACTGAAGCGACTTAGCAGCAGCAGCAGTACTTCACATTTCCAAGAGGGTTGGTGATCATTTATTTGTGTTATGGTTTCTCCATATGTGTGTGAGGATGCCTCCATACACATACATATTAGTATATATGCACACACTCTGCCTCCCTTGATAGCATTATGTTGGTAACGTAATTGAAAAATATTATGATCTGTAAGTTTTCAAATACTGCTGGGTAGTATCCAGTACAGAATATTATCTTGAGGCTCTGAAAGATTAATTATGATGCCATACTATTTCATTTTTCATGTTCTTGCCAGAAAACTTTAGTCTTTAATATCAGGCTTACCATAGTGATTTCTTCCTGGATTGTTCCTAAGTCAGAATTAGAGTTCTTGACCCTATCCCTGACTTGTTAATGGAAACTTGCATAAATTAATGTGTCTCACATATAAATCAGTTAAATAATGGTAGATATAATTGTGGTAGATGTAAATAATGATACTATAATGTAGGATTTTTTTTAAATGTGGTATGTTTTTCTATAGGAGTAATACTAGAAAAGACTACCATTTGTGGTAAAACCAATGACATTCTTAGTTTCTTTTACAAGAACTTATCAATGCGGCACATCTCTTTCTTTGCATATATAGTGCTTTATTCCTACAGTGGGTAGAAGGTAAAATAATTGTAGTAGGTTTTATAAAATCTAAGATTAGATTAATAAAAGTTTCTCTTGTGGTTTTGGTAATGTCTTGCGTGTAAGTTTAAGTATACATTTATGAGCTTTATCGAAATTTTTTTAGATCTTGGGGAAACAATTTGACAGTATTTCCCAGGCAGTAATATACAAATATTGACCTCAAATGCACATAGCTTGTTAGCCGTCTGTTTATTTAGTTACTTTTTTAATGATCGTGTAATGTTGTAGCTTCTCTGTAGCTCAGAGAGGAAAGAATCTAGTTACAGTGCAGGAGACCTGGGTTTAATCCCTGGGTCAGAAAGATCACCTGGAGAAGGGAATGGCAGCTCACTCCAGTATTCTTGCCTGGAGAGCTCCATGGCCAGAGGAGCCTGGCAGGCTACAGTCTGTGGGGTCACAAAGAGTCAGATACAACTGACTAACATGGACACAACTGACTAACACTACATGTAATGTTGGGGAAATCTATTTTGAGAGGAAAAAGAAATACATGATAATGTTGGGTGAAATTCTCTTAAACTTCTTCTCCTTACTAGTTTTGAAAATGAAAATTGAAATCTCGGTTATTCCTATATTTAATTACATTTTTTTGTGTGGATGATCTCATATCATTCATTTGGGAGCAATTTAAACAGCTTAAACAGCTTTTCAATAATCCACAGATATCTCTACATTATCAGTTCAGATTTTAAAATGTCATTGTTACTACTAGTTTGAACATGTAGGGGCAGTATAGTACTGTTTTTATAAATCTTGTCTGAATTTGTGTTTTTCAAAAATCTTTTAAGTGTTGTTGAAGATTTTTTTTTGAGGAAGTACAACTTCATATCTTGTTTTTTAAAGGATAATTGGTACTGTTTTATTAAGTTGGGACTATTCTTTCAATTCAGGTATATATATATATATATATATACACACACACACACACACACACACACATACACACACACTATACAAAAGCTTTTATATTACAGAAGCTCATGGCCTTGATTTATATTTGAAGTCAAAGACTATGTTAAGCTAATTAACAGGGAAAATGCATTTTTGTGGTTAGACAGTAAAATAGAGGACAAGTGGATTCACAGAATACTAAAATCAGTGCAATTTTGTTCGTATTCATTCTGTACCAGCCTTTCAAAATTGATGGTTAATCATGAGAATTTAAAAAGTTAAGTCTTAATTTTTCAACCTGATAAGTAAACAAAACTTAAAACTCCTAAACACTCACTTTAAGATTCCTTAATATGTAAATAACTTTTCAATAACAAAATGATTAAGAGTTGTTACAAAATTTGTAGTAGCTTTTTCTTTTTTTCACTTAAGGCAATCTGCATTTAATAACTGATAAGCAACAGCCGAGTAGTTATCTCTTCTAGATCTATTCCATTTATTTATTCTGTCTATTCAACAACTTTTACAAGCCAAGAACTTCTTTAGGTGTTTGGAGTACAACAATGAAGCAGACCCAAATCCTTGCCCTTGTGGAGATAATAAAAGAGTGGTAGACTATTTAAGAGCATAGATAGTCGTTTAGACTGAGCTGAAGTTTTCAGCTTCATCCTCTATTAAGCCTCTGTAGGATGGAGATAATAATAGTACCTACTTCATAGGATTGTTTTAAGGGTTAAATGAAATAATGTATAGAAAGTAGAGTTATATGATAAGAACTTAGTAACTGTTACGAAGTCCACATAAGACTTATTTAGATGTGCTGGTAAAAATTGTAATTAATTCTCATGTAATAGCACTTCTTTCACTATGGTTTGTATTTTGAATATTTTTCATTTTTAGTTTCTTTAGATTGTGAAAGAAAGTGCATAACACCAATTTTAAATGGTCATTTTTCTTAAACAGTTTTCTGAGTGACTGTTAATCTCTAAATGGAAAGATACTGCACATAAAAAATTAACGTGCTTTGTATCTACTTACATTCCGTAAATTCCTTCAGTGTGACTCTCATGTATATAAAACTTAACCCCAACATGCCTTCCTGAATTAAGAAGGTAACATGTACCATCTCAGTATTTTGTTTAGAGTTGCAAATGTGTTGGCTTCAAATATCATAAAGTTTTGAAAAATTAAATTTCTATATAAAAATTAAAAACATAGTTTGTCAGTTCACATGTTAGTGGCTAGACTATCTAGGAAATAGTTTCCATAATGGTTTTTAAGTTCTGTCTCTTTGCCTTAAGGCCCCAAAATATGTTAATTAAGAAATGGAACATAACTTATTAAAATCTTTGAAAATTGGCTTTTCCAAATGACATCTTATTATTACTATATAAGAATTGAGATTTAAAAAGTTAAAGAATGGGTTCACAAGTCTTAACAAAAGTACTTAGAAAATTTAGATCTATCTTTGGTATCCTGTGCTGCCCTTAGTTCTTTTTATTTTTCAGTTATGTGGAAACCTCACATTTAACACATATGTGCGTACACAGGCACAAATACACATCCCCCAAATACACACAAATAAAATTCTCATCACCACCACCTCCCTGTTTAATAGCTTATCTGCTCTGTTCATGCGACAACTGCTTCATTGAGGGGAAGTTGTTGTTCTGCCGTTTTCATATTAGCTTTGTTATCATGCAGGATTTTCAGCTGCTCACGCTCATTACCATACAGCTGGTATGTAGAAACGAGAAGGAAGCAAGCAGAAGTTGCACTGTCTACAAGAATAAGAAGCTTTCTTGCAGATGGGGTGCTGGCAGATGGGGCATGTGTTTGAACAGGTTTTACTAATAACAGAATGCATTAAAAATCATTCTGAGAAAGTCTAAGGTCAGTGCCATGAATTCAGAGCTTGAGAGGTTGTTCAGCTTTTTGTACCTTTTTAGAATACTAACTAACTCTAATGCAAAAAAGTAATAAATGGCCAACCACAACCTCTTCCAAAATTTTTTGATCAGTTTTCCTTTTTAAAATTTTAATGTATTTTGTTTCTTTTTAATCTAATTTAAAATGCACTAGTACTGTTAGCTACTGTTTTTCATCACCTTATATTTTATTTTGTAGTCTTCAAATATATTTAATGTTCCCAGAGTATGTTTATATACAAAAGTGTTATGATATATGTGCTTTGAACATGTAAACATTCTCTGAGCAGTGTAATGACATGCTTCAGCTTTGATATATGAGAATTTGATTAGAAGATGAAAACGAAAGAGGATTTGGAAATCCATGTTTGTAGTGTTGACCACATTGAAGATTAAGATGAGATATATTCTATCTGCATTCAAAATTAAGTGATGGAATGCCCCATATGTATTTTTTGTTAAAATTATTACTTGTACATTTTTCATATTCACAAAACCAAAATGAATAAAGTAGTAATTGAAAAATTATCAGTAGTTTTTAAAGGATATTTCAATAGGATCTTAGTGTTTTGACCCCTTTCATTAAATATACTGCTTCTTGATACATCCTGTCTCAGTGGGAGGTGGTAATAAAAAGCAGGTAAAGCCAAGTAAGGCTAGGCAACTATATGTAAGATATTCAGTTTTCAATTTAATTTTAATGAAAATAGAACTCAGCCTGTTGTTCTGTTCACAGAGATTAAGATACATATTGCCAAAAGTTTTTTTTTTAAGCTAATATTAGTTATAATGCTTTTGGTAACTCTCAAAAACTTTCATGCAATAGATTTCCTGTCGGTAAAACAGACACACAAAAATGCAATCTGTTAGGTTAATACCTGTGAATCAATAGAACGCTTGATAGGTGAGATCTGTCGTAAATGGTGTACATTAAATATTGTTAAAACTGTTTGCTGCCTTTACAGGTCAAAGTTTATATTCTGTCGCGCATTTTTAAAGGTACAGGGAGTTCTAAACCAGGTTGCCTTTTAAACACAGGCAATAAAGATAACTACATTTTCATATCATATCAAACTGGATTATTTTCTTCCAGTTTAATTTATGCTTGAATTGTGCAACTGATAAATATGTAGAAATTTTTTTTTCCTGAGAGGAGAAACATATAAAACATTATAAATAATAATATAGAGAATACAATACTAAATAAATAATACATATATGAAACATTTTATACATCATCTTGCCTTATTCTGAATTATGAGTTTTTCAAATTATGCTGAAAATTAATCTTTTTCAATTGTTCATTTCTGAAGTTCTGCCATCTTAGATTAGATATCTTACATTCTTAATTATTTCATATAAATATTACTTATTGATATTCTGATATGTGCAGGAAGTGTGTGAAAAGCTGAGGTACAATGGGAATCAAAATAGATGTGGTCAGTGCTTTTATGGAACTTACAGTCTAATGGGGAAGAGAGACAGTTAATGTGTCCACACTGTGACAGGCTCTTGGGTTCAAGCCCTATGATTCATAGCCTTACAATAGGGAGGAGGTGGCTCTGTGAAGGACATTAGAGATGACCTATACACAGGTAATTCCCACATTGTGTCTTCTATCTGGACCTTTTTTCTGAGCTCCAGAGCCGGTTGGAGCGTGATAATGACTTGAGACCTGGATGTCTCAAAGACACCTCGAACCAGAAAGACTGAAAGTAGCACTGTGATCCTCCCTGCCGTAGAAAACAGAAGCGAACCCTGACCTTGTTCAGCGTCCTGTGTCATCTTCCATCCAGTTGTGTAAGAAACCTTAACTGTTCACTTCTGTCCATCTCTCTAGTCCAGGCCAGCATTTCCTCTCGCATGGCCTGGTGGAATAGCTTCCTCCTCAGTCTCTCCACATCCACTCTCACTCATTCCCCATTCTGTCTTAACATTACATCCAGAACAGTATTGCAGGTTTCTCTGGATCATGTCCTTCCCTTGACTAACTGTATTTTTCATTACTCTCAATATAGAGAGCAAAGCCCTGTATGAGGTCTTACACAGTCTGGTCGCTCTCTGCTTCCCTAGCTTCACCTTGCACCTGCCACAGTATCCTGACTCTGTGCACTGCGGCCCTGTGCGTGCCCCTTCCCACCACAACACAACCTAGTCGCTCCTCCAAAGAAGAGAAGCCTTCTCTGAACCCCAAACTAAGCAAAACCCTACTTACTAGCTTCCATTTTGCTCTGTTTTGTTTTATTGTCTTTCTCCCCTACTACATTGTGAACTTCAGTCATGAAGCAGAAACTGTACTTAACTGAGCTTATGGAGAATAGGCAACCAAGTGAATGCTGGTTGAATGAGTGTCTCTGGTTATTAAAATAACCATATAAATCTAAATTTGTTGTAATTACATATCCTAGTATAGATAATATAATGATATATCCTAGTATATCTAATATAGATAATTACAGCAAGTCGAAAGGATAAAATGTAGGATAGACTCATAGAGATATACATGTGTCCCCAGTGATGTTTACTGCTGGAAAGTAGTAACCACACATGGATCAAACTGATAGTTGTTTAAGATGGATTGGCTCTTAGAAAAAGGTCACATGTGATGGAATTAAGAAACATGGCCGTGATAATCTCTTCATGTAGTGAAGAGTATGTTCTGATGTACTCAGATGGAAAAGTGCTGTTTGTGTGCATGTATACATATGCACGTATGTGCACATATGTATGTATACATACACACATATACATTACTTGGTTAATAAGTATTTTTAAGCTGTCTACTGAACTAAAAAAAATGAAAAAGTCATAATTCCCTGTTAAGTGTATTTGGTTTAGAGTAAACAGTAAAGACCACTTGAAGCAGTTTCTTCAGTCAGTATTTTGATATCTAACTTTTGCCTGTTTTGCTATAGTTTTTACATCTTTATGGTAGTGGTGAAAATCCCAGTAGTCTCTTTGAAACGACCTTCCAATGGAGATACTTTTGCGTATTCTCTTCTCAGCTCTTTTTCATTATTTCACATTTGGAGGAACTAAAGCATGGAACATGAAGAAATAAGAGTCAGGAGCTAGAAGTTCCTAAGGGATTTGGGAAAAGGAGGCAAAACTCATGTGTTGTTGTGAGCACCTTCCATCAGACTTTCTGCCTGCCTGCCTGTTGATGGCTGTGGAGCCTCAGTACAGCGTCCCAGATGATGGGAGCAGTTCTCCGCCAAGGAAGTATCCGCAATAGAATGTTAACTCTTCGGCTAGCTGCTCTTAGTGAATTCCCACAGTAAAGTGTATCCAGAGTCACAGTTAGTTGTGTCGTTTGTCTTTTCTTTCTCTGTGGCTACTGCGAGTCTTAACATAAATTTCATCCACACATCACATGTTTGCACACTGAGATAGCCTGGGAAGCATCCTAAAGATTTCTTAACTAACAATACTTCTTGCTATATATATATATATATATGTATAAAACCCTATTTCATTTTCTATAAACTGGAGGCCAAGCTCTGCCTATGGTTAAATCTCAGTTACCAATTTAATAGTTGTGTGACTTTGGGAATGTACTTAAATTCACTGTTCCTATTCCTTATCTGTGAAATGAAGTGATAGTCATACCTACTTCGTAGGACTGTCGCACAGTTTCACTGAGTTAATATAAGTAAAGTACCTAGAAGGGTGCCTGGAATATATTTGCTTCCCTGTATACTTCATTTTCGTAGGAGAACATCTTTTTTTTGTAATGTTGCTTATTCAAAGTTGAATATTTTTGATAGTGAGCACTGAAGGAGCACTCAAGTCAGATTAAAATCTAGTGTTTATTTTTTCCTTATTTTGGTTTAAAATGTTGCCATGTGTGAAAACTTTTCTCTCTAGGTCTGTGTGTTGTCATATAAACTGGGCAGTTTTATTCATCAGGTACATTGATTTGTCATGTTTTTATTGGCTTGTCTGTTTTCAGTTGGGAAGTTCTCCAGGATAGGGACTGCATCTTGTTCAGTCTTGTTGCTTTTTTTTGCTTAGAGTCTGGCTTTCTGTATCTCTGGCTAACTATTTCTAGATTGTGGTAGTCTAAATCTATACAAATAAAATGTTTAATTAACTATTTAGTTTTCTCTCCCTCTTATTTCATTGTTTAGAAAATAGAGAACCATTCTACAACTCAGGACTCAATTGGATGACACTGATAATGTTAAAATGAAATTTGGGGTTAGAAGATCACCATAAATTTTCCTCACAGTAATTTCCTTTTCCTTTGTTACTTTTGTATAAACAAATATAGTGAACTTCACAAAGTTAAGGTCTTTGAAATAAATTAATTAGTGAGGAGTAAATTATATCTTGGCCTAATGAAATCTATTTATTATAATTGTTTAATGAAAGCTAGTTGAGTAAAAATATCTTAGAAAATGCTGTCTAATTTTAATCTTTGCTTTTTTATATTGTGAGCATGATTATGAATATGTCTTCGTTTAACATCTCTCGCAAAATATTTTAAGTTCTTGATTTGCTATTTTGTGTCCTGATAGAATAACTTTAAAGGAAAGATTTAAAATGAAGAGGTTTGTGTCTGTCTGTGTGTGTCTTTATCCCAAGAGCTAAAAAATACTACAATTTCAAGAATATTCTAAAGTTCAGCATCTTTTTCCTATCTTTGACTTTATATCCTTTGGTAGACTTAAGTTATTCCTTATAGAATTTTTTTTTTTTCCATGTTGTAGAACACGCATTGACTCAATAAAAATAAAATTTTTAGATTTAGTGTTTTTTTTAAAATGTTCTCCTACCACCATGTAGCAGTTTTCAACAGACAAATCGTGTGCATAGAGCAGTTCATGATTGTTGTATGCAGATTTGTTTCATAGTCATCATGCCATCATTACATACCATGCTTTCTTATCACTGCTGGGAAACCAATGATATCCATTCTACAAAAAGAAATGTTTATAGAGTCATGTATTGAGTGTGACAAGCTTTCAAAGTTAATTTGTAAACATTGGGGGACCTTGAGTATTTACAGATAAATATTTTTTAAGCTATGTGCTAAATATTAAATAACTTTTTGGTAAAGAAAATAAACTTATAAGTAAAACTACTTATAAGAAAAATAAGTAGTGTTGCCAAGATGTCAAAGTGCTCCTAAACATCAATCCTATAGTTCGCTGCCAATCAAAGACTGCTGTAGATCAGATACCTTTTCAGATTAATAGTTATTTTGAAAATGTTTCCACGACAGGCAAAATCTGCCAAACCCTACTCGACTACTTCCAGCAGTATTTCTTTGTACTCAGATTTTATTTACTGACTCTTCAAGCCTTTTGGAATCTCCTGAAATGGTAAGGGATCATGTAAGTGTTATGCTAGTCATATAATTCTTGATAGTTTCAAAGCAAAGAATGCAGTTTGTTAAATTATATATACAGTAATTGCTTTAAAATGTAAATTGATGTTTCTAAAATGAATATTTCGAATCCTCCTTTTTAAATGTAGTGGGGGCATGATTACTAGGTTCTTCCCTGCTCAGTTGACAGCTACATCAAACACTTGAATACTTAAAGAGCAGGCAAGCTACTCCAAAATAAGTAAAGAATTGATTAAAGATCAGTATGATGTACACTTTCTAGAGGAAGAATGCAGTGTGTTTTATGTTTCTTCCTGGCCTAGCACCCATATGGAATAGATACTTAATAAATGTTTTTAAATAAGGGAAATAAGTTCAAGTTCATAAACTTGGTTCATAACTAGAGTTTTAAAAGATTGGTTTAAGCTCTCCCTTCTTATTTTGAATTCTTCTGTAAAATATTTAAGGTACTTGAGAAGAGATGTTATGTTTTAAAAAGTATAATAAGTTTGAGTCTGGATTTTATGTATCTGCTGGTAAAATATTTGTAATTCAACATAATTATCAAAATGAGTAAGCCAGGATCACAGAGTTCAGAATAACATGTGTTTTAGGTTAAAGATACTGGATGACTACAGGAAATAGAAATAGTGAGTTTTAGTGAAAGTTTACCTAAGAACATACCCCAGGCTGTAGTAAACTTTATTTGAAGGCTTTTTCCAACCTTGAGATGCTGTGATCATGTTCTGAATTTCCTTTATGGTCACAAGGAAGCAGTCTTTAAAAGTGTACCATGGGTAAAATCATTTTACCTCCAGTAACTAAGCGTAACCACATCTTTCACCATGGTAGACATTTGCTAAAGTAAGGCTGGCAGACACATTAACAATCTGTAGAGATCTGAGGCCAGTATCTATCTCCTTCTCAAAAAAGAGTAAATTATCAAATGGAGAGATAGAATCAGGGCATAGAAAGTGCAAGAGCAAGGAAACAGAGGGATGATATGGTAGATGCCCTTCCATTCTTACAGGAGTGAGCTAGTAGATACAAAGGCTTTAGAATAGTGCTTGGTGCATGGAACAGGATAATTATTACCTACAGTTCCAATCCTCTTCCTTTTCGACGCTTAGGAATCTTTTGGAATGGGTGCTACATTTGAGAATTAGTATGAGGTGCTGGGTGATAGGGAAATGGAAAAGTAATTGTACATGAAAGAATTGAAAAGATTTTTATTCATTTTCTCTGTATATCTAATTTCAACATGTGAGAATTACTTTATGAGTGGTCTTCAATTTTATATACATTTTTGAAAATATGAAAAATAACATAGAATCACTGTTGAGAATGTCCTTTTGCAGTTCAGTTGCGCATCTGTTGTTTAGTTGCTAAGTCGTGTCTGACTCTTTGTGATCCCATGGACTGCAGCATGCCTGGCTTTCCTGTCCTTCACTGTCTCCCTGAGTTTGCTCAAACTCATGTCCATTGAGTCAGTGATGCCATCCTACCATCTCATCCTCTGTCACGCTCTTCTCCTCCTGCCCTCAATCTTTCTCAGCATCAGGGTCTTTTCCAGTGAGTCAACTCTTTGCATTAGGTGGCCAAAGTATTAGAGCTTTAGCTTCAGCGTCAGTCCTTCCAATAAATATTCAGGGTTGATTTGCTTTAGGATTGAGTGGTTTGATCTCCTTGCAATCCAAGGGACTCTGAAGAGTCTTCCCCAGCACCAGCATTCAAAAGCATCAGTTCTTCGGCATTCATCCTTCTTGTAGAGCTTAGAATTACATGAAATTATCTTGTTCATTTATTAGCTCATTTATTAGCATGCATCAACAAGGAACATGAATTTGAGCAAACTGAGGGAGATAGTGAAGGACACAGAAGTCTGGAATGCTGCATTCCAGGGACTCACAGAGTCAAACACACCTGAGTGACTGAACAACAACTTTGTTTTTACCCAGTCTAGAATGTCAAGCACATGAGACCAGGTACCTTATCTGCATTGTTTGCTGTCTTACACCCAGTGCCTAGCACAGTTATTAGCACATAGTAAGAAATGCTTCTTAACAGGATAAGAGAAAAAGAAAAAAAAATCTCTTATTAAGCCACTTAGATAACCACTGTGCACATTTTTATATATTTATGTAGACTTTTCCCATCCATATACATGCATGAGTGCACAGACACACACACACACTTATGTATATATATATGCATGTATGTATGTATGTATGTATGTATACAGTTTCAAAAGGATCGTACTTTTTACCATGTGCTTGAATCTCCCATCCTCTGCTTTATAATAACCCTTCTCTTAGTTCTTACATGATGAACAGTTTCTGTGACTTGAAAATGCTCTATACTGAAATCTATTCTTTACAAGGAGGCTTCAAGTTTAGAGGCTGGAGGGGCAGGGGCATGGGAAGAAGGGACTGGGAGTGGAACAAGACGAACGAAGTATCTCGTTTTCCAACTGAGTTGCGTTTTTCAATAGTAGAGGCTACATGTTGGTGAGAAATCAGTGAGTCAGGTATTCACTTTGGCCCTGAGTTACATTTTTAATTGTCTTTTCATAAAGTTTTTCGGTGAATATAACATTTGTATGTTTAAGAACTCTTTCTTTGTTATGCACCTGCCCTCCCCCACCCACCCATTCAAGAGTATAACCTGCTTTTATGTAGGATTTCTGGTAAGTATCTTTGGGAACAGAAGGACCCCTTCTTAGTCAGTGTTTGTAACTAAAATAAAAAGTCTAAAGTTTTCACACCCACACAGTAAAGTTCTCCTTGTACAGAAAGACATATATTAGCCCTAAAATGGAAGTATGTATCATGGCAGGAAGTACTTTTGAAGAAACCATTACTAGTAAGTTAAAGACTATTTTAATCGTAGTATTAAGTGTTTGAATTAGGAGATAATAATACTAAAAAGGCTTTATAAAGACTAGTGACTGCTAGAAGTGTTAGAGATATTGTCAGTACTTCAAGTTAAGGATGGTGGCATTTCCACATGTATCATAGGTCCACAGATGATAATTCCCTTCTATCTCTTCAGCATCTATCAGACTCAGTCTTTTAAACTTAGAAGCAATACTGTAGCTATTTAAATAACTATTTAAATGATTTCTCCATTTTCTGACTTCTTACACTACCCAGTTTGGCACTTGATATTCAAATACTCTTCTTTATTAGCTTCTTGTCTTGACAGTTGGATATTAAATATCTTAAGGGTGGAGGATTATTGCAGTGTTTTTATTTGACTTCAGTAGCACCTTGCAGATCTTGATTATTTCTTAATTGATTGATTCCATTTAACCTAAATCTTTCTGTTTCTGTTACTTTTTCCCCAGTTGCCATCTTTTTGCCCCCAATTTGCCATGTGTAGCAGAAGCATAGTTATACAGACCTAGATAATCATTCCATGAACTGAATAAATCAAGATTTAGTTGTGGTTTGCATATTTAATTGCTATTTGCAAAATATAGTACTTTTTTCCTTCTTTGGTAATGTCTAATTATTTTAGCTCAACTTGAGCTATCACATATATAATGGAAATCAGTTAAAAGTAGTAAACTTGGGACTGGAGTCTGTGGCTCTAAAATAGCTGAATAGCCCTGAACACGACACTTAATTCTCTACGTTACCTTTCTCACCTATAAATAATAGTTCTTATTTTATAGCATGTTTTGTGCCAGGCACCTCTGTGTCCACACAATAATACTTAGGTTGGTAAGGTAAATGGTATTACAGCTACATTTGCACAAATAAAACTAGAACTCATGGTGGTAAAACAACCCCTACCAAGGTTACACTCTAATAATGACATTGCTGTTGTTTAAACTCAGATTACTCTGATTCCAAAATTTAGGTTCATTCCACAAATGAAGGAGAATTAGATGATTGCCAGGCTCCCTTCTAGTTCTGCACTATATGGCTTCCTGCTATTAATGGTTTTTCGTTGATTCAGTGGATGTAACTTTTTTACTTCTTAGTCTTTGTATCTTTTCTCAAAGCTTTTCAGTGAGGACTAATAGCTAATAAAAGAAATTAGTTTCAGAATTTTAAGCAGTCCTTAAAATGAAAGGTTATTTTAATATTAAAATGCAAGATTGATATACCATATCTATAGGAAACTTTTCTCAAGCCATGTAAATACATTTGAACCTTACAAATAGTGGCAGTAAATATTAAATTAGATAAAGAATGTAGAGTGAATGTGGTTCTAAGCAATACATGGAAGGAAAATTGATTTCATTCTTTCTCCGTGTTGGTTAAATTCATTCCTGGGTCTTATTTGCTGTTCTATTTTCCTGGAACCTTTTAAAAATAGTTTCCCATGATATTTGTCTTACTTTACTGAAGGGATGGCTATAAAAAATTTTATAATGAAAATTTGAGAGGAAATTTTGATATGAATTCAAGATGCTTACTGGTAGTTTATTTTGGGTTTAGAACATGAGATTTAGAGACTAATTGCTTTCTAGATAATTCAGGATAAACTTCAGAGTGACTTATAAGTTTGTCAAGTTATTACAGATGTCGCTTGTCTACAAAGGAATATTGTAAGTAATGTTTTGGTATGCATATTGTCTCTGCCAGCTCTATAACAATATAAAATTTAAAAGAGCAAACAGGCAAAGCTACCATTTTCATTGTTTTCTTCTGTGGCTGTTATAAATAGAACTCTTAACTTGCATTATTGTGTGAAATTCTGTATGTGTGTATATTCATGTATTGGTAGATACATACATTTTGTGTATATGTTTGTCAGATCAGTAATTTGGCCCAAACCACCCTGCTTATTTAACTTATATGCAGAGTACATCATGAGAAATGCTGGGCTGGAAGAAGCACAAGCT
>SJYA01004807.1:0-30251 GCA_006410615.1 Neotragus moschatus
ATTTTGGCCACCTCATGTGAAGAATTGACTCACTGGAAAAGACTCTGATGTTGGGAGGGACTGGGGGCAGCAGGAGAAGGGGACAACAGAGGATGAGTTGGCTGGATGGCATCTCTGATTCAATGGAGGCGAGTCTGAGTGAACTCCAGGAGTTGGTGATGGACAGGGAGGCATGGCGTGCTGCGATTCATCAGGTCCCCAAGAGTCAGACAGGACTGAGCTACTGAGCTGAATTGAAGGAGGCAAAAGAACTGTACACATAAAATTATAAGATGCTAAAGAAATAAAGATGACATGAACAGATGGAGGGATAGTCCACATTCCTGAGTAGGAAGATTCAATATTGTGAAAATGACTAAACTACCAAATGCAATCTCTAGATTTAATGTGAAAATCACTCAGTCATGTCCAACTCTTTTTGACCCCATCAACTGTAACCTACCAGGGTCCTCTGTCCATGGAATTTTCCAGGAAAAAGTACTGGAGTGGGTTGCCATTTCAGTCTCCAGAGGATATTCCTGACCCAGAGATCGAACCCAGGTGTCCCACAGTGTAGGCAGATGCTTTACTGTGTAAGCCATGTAATCCTTGTCAAATTACCAATGGCATTTACCACAGAACTAGAACAAAAAATTTCACAATCTGTATGGAAACACAAAAGACCCTGAATAGCCAAAGCAGTCTTGAGACAGAAGAATGGAGCTGGAGGAATCAAGGTACCTGACTTCAGATTATACTACAAATCTACAGTTATCAAGACAGCATGGTCCTGGCACAAAAACAGAAAAATAGACTAGTGGAGCAAGATAGAAAGCCCAGAAATAAACCTGGGCACATATGGGTACCTTATCTTTGACAAAAGAGGCAAGAATATACAGTGGGGCAAAGACAGTCTCTTCAGTAAATGATACTTGGAAAACTGGACAGCTGTATGTAAAAAAATAAAATTAGAACACTTTCTAACACCATAAAAAAAGATAAACTGAAAATGGATTAAAGACCTAAATGTAAGGCCAGAAACTATAAAACTCAGAGGAAAACATAGGCAGAACACTCTCTGACATAAATCAAAGCAAGATCATCCATGACCCACCTCCTAGAGTAACAGAAATAAAAGTAAAAGTAAGTAAGTTAATGTATGGCAAAACCAATACAATATTGTAAAGAAATTAACTTCCAATTAAAATAAATTTATATTAAAAAAATACATGGAATCTGATTAAACTTAAAAGCTTTTGCACAACAAAAGAAACCAAAAACAAGGTGAAAAGACAGCCCTCAGAATGGGAGAAAATAATAGCAAATGAAACAATTTACAAAGGATTGGTTTCTAAAATATACAAGGAGCTCATACCACTCAATAACTTAAAAAAAAAAAAAAGTAATCCAATCAGAAGGTGGGAAAAATATATAAACAGACATTTCTCCAAAGAAGACATACAGATGGCTAACAAATACATGAAAAGATGCTTCACATAGCTCATTATTCAGTTCAGTTCAGTTTATTTTCTGTCATATCTGACTTTTTGTGACCCCACAGACTGCAGCACACAAGGCCATGCTGTCCATCACCAACTCCCAGAGCTTACTCAAACTCATGTCCACTGAGTCGGTGATGCCATCCAACCATTTCATCCTCTGTCATCTCCTTCTCCTCTCACCTTCAATCTCTTCCAGCATCAAGGTCTTTTTAAATGAGTCAACTCTGCACATCAGGTGGCCAAAATTTTGGAGTTTCAGCTTCAACATCAGTCCTTCCAATGAACACCCAGGACTGATTTCCTTTAGGATGGACTGGTTGGATCTCCTTGCAGTCCAAGGGACTCTCAAGAGTCTTCTACAACACCACAGTTCAAAAGCATCAATTATTTGGTGCTCAGCTTTCTTTATAGTCCAACTCTCACAGCAATACATGACTACTGGAAAAACCATAGCTTTGACTAGATGGACCTTAGTTGGCAAAGTAATGGCTCTGCTTTTTAATATGCTGTCTAGGTCGGTCATAACGTTTCTTCCAAGGAGTAAGTGTCCTTTTATTTCATGGCAGCAGTCACCATCTGCAGTGATTTTGGACCCCCCCAAAATAATCTGCCATTATGTCGCTCATTATTAGAGAAATGCAAATCAAAACTTCAATGAGATATCACCTCACACCAGTCAGAATGGTCCTCATCAAAAAGTTTGCAAACAGTAAATCCTGGAAAAGCTGTTGAGAAAAGGGAACACTCTTGCACTGTTGGTGGGAATGTAAATTTATACAGCCACTATGGAAGACAGTATAGACAAAACCACCATATGACCCACCAGTACCACTGCTAGGCATATACCCCAAAGAAATCAAAATTGAAAGAGGCACATGTATCTCATTGTTAACTGTAGTGATATTTACAATAACTGGAACATGGAAGCAACCTAGATGTCTGTCGACAAATGAATGGACAAAGAAGTTGTGGTATATATACACAGTGGAATATTACTCAGCCATAAAAATGAATGCATTTGAGTCAGTTCTAAGGCAGTGGATGAATCTAGAACCTATTATACAGAGTGAAGTGAGTCAGAAAGAGAAAGATAAATATATTCTAACACATTTATATGGAATATAGAAAAATGGAACTGAAGAATTTATTTACAGGGCAACAATGGAGAAACAGACATAGAGAATAGACTTATGGACATGGGGAAAGGGAAGGGGAGGATGAGATGTATGGAAAGAGTAACAAGGAAACTTACATTACCATATGTAAAATAGATAGCAAACAGGAATTTGCTGTATGGTTCAGGAAACTCAAACAAGGGTTCTGTATCAACCTAGAGGGGTGGGATGGGGAGGGAGGTTCAAAAGAGAGGGGATATATGCATACCTGTGGCTGACTCCAAAGAAGGAAATGGCACCCCACTCCAGTACCCTTGCCTGGAAAATCCCATGGATGGAGGAGCCTGGTAGGCTGCAGTCCATGTGGTCGCTAAGAGTCAGACACGACTGAGCGACTTGACTTTCGCTTTTCAGTTTCATGCATTGGAGAAGGAAATGGCAACCCACTCCAGTTTCCTTGCCTGGAGAATGCCAGAGACAGTGGGCCCCTGTCTATGGGGTCGCACAGAGTCAGCCACAACTGAAGCTACTTAGCAGCAGCAGCAGCAGTGGTTGATTCATGTTGAGGTTTGACAGANGACTTTCGCTTTTCAGTTTCATGCATTGGAGAAGGAAATGGCAACCCACTCCAGTTTCCTTGCCTGGAGAATGCCAGAGACAGTGGGCCCCTGTCTATGGGGTCGCACAGAGTCAG
This sequence comes from Neotragus moschatus, assembly GCA_006410615.1. Classification (NCBI taxonomy): domain Eukaryota; kingdom Metazoa; phylum Chordata; class Mammalia; order Artiodactyla; family Bovidae; genus Neotragus; species Neotragus moschatus. The sequence continues at coordinate 3,291 of SJYA01004807.1, forward strand.
CCACAACTGAAGCTACTTAGCAGCAGCAGCAGCAGTGGTTGATTCATGTTGAGGTTTGACAGAAAACAAAATTCTTTAAAGCAATTATCACATTAATTAAAAAAGAGAAGAAAGGATATGCCTATTTCTAAAAACTTACACCTTTATCACAGGACTGGATAGGAATTTAAGCTCTCTAGTGAGCCATGATTTGGAGATGTGTGTGTTTATATATATATATATATATATATATATATATTATATTATATAGTGTGTATNGGATAGGAATTTAAGCTCTCTAGTGAGCCATGATTTGGAGATGTGTGTGTGTGTGTGTGTGTGTGTGTGTATATATATATGGTGTATATATATATGATGTGTGTATATATATATATGGTGTATATATATATGATGTGTGTGTATATATATATATATATGGTGTATATATATATGATGTGTGTATATATATATGATGTGTATATATATATCAATATCATTTATATGATGTATATATTATATATATGATATACATTATATATAATAAAGGAACAGTGAATAAATGATAAAAATATCATTTATATTGTATATTCCTATCATTTATCCACTGTCCCTTTATTGGTTATGACAGAAATGGAATGAGGGAAATATTTCATTTAGACCATTGGAAGGAACCATATATTTTTAGGCACAATGGAAGTTTTAAGGCAAAAAGATATATTTACACCAAATAATCCTTCACCCCAACAATAAACCCTTTTACATACAGACACTAAACCACAGACTCAATGATTAAATGGACACTATGAAAAAATACTTTGCATAGGAATAATTTGACATAAATTTCTGTTGCATCANCATTGGAAGGAACCATATATTTTTAGGCACAATGGAAGTTTTAAGGCAAAAAGATATATTTACACCAAATAATCCTTCACCCCAACAATAAACCCTTTTACATACAGACACTAAACCACAGACTCAATGATTAAATGGACACTATGAAAAAATACTTTGCATAGGAATAATTTGACATAAATTTCTGTTGCATCATACTTAAGGTCCTATCTGACTCTAAGTCTTATTATATCAAACTCTGTATTGAAATTGCTGTTTCATATAGATACCAATTAGAGACGTGCATCTGATGCTCCGCTCTCTCAGTAACTCCTGTAGAGAATGTGACCCTAAGCTAAATAGAGAATAGTACCCTGAGGACTGTAAAATCATATGGCTAATTATGAAACATACATCTGTTCATGTTTACATTTCCAAAAAGAGAAATTATGGTAGTGATGTTCCAAGGTAGGATGAATTGAAACAGTAACAAATTATAGTTTCATATTTTATTCTCCTATGAAATTATATAATTGGTTTAGTTACCGAGTTAGATTTTTCATAGAAGTNGTCCTATCTGACTCTAAGTCTTATTATGTCAAACTCTGTATTGAAATTGCTGTTTCATATAGATACCAATTAGAGACATGCATCTGATGCTTCACTCTCTCAGTAACTCCTGTAGAGAATCTGACACTGAGCTAAATAGAGAATAGTACCCTGAGGAGTGTAAAATCAGATGACCAGTTATGAAACATACATTTGTTCATGTCTACATTTCCAGAAAGAGAAATTATGGTAGTGATGTTCCAAGGTATGATGAATTAAAACAGTAACAAATCATTGTTTCATATTTTATTCTCCTATGAAATTATATAATTGGTTTAGTTACCGAGTTAGATTTTTCATAGAAGTAGCACAAACTATGTTTATTCTTCTAATAAAATAAAAAAAAAAGTTTACTCAGTACAAAGCATTTCATTTCAGAAGAATTTATTCTTAAAAATGTGTGCAGGCTCATGAGACAAATGGGAATATACATATGTTTCACACAAGGTGTGAACCAATTTGAGAGAGCAGAAAAATAACAAAAGAAAAAACTTAGATGACAGAGAAAAGTTAATAATGGACGTCTTTAAAATTGTAGAGAGAAGTGAAATCGAAGAAATGAAAATACCAGGTAATAAAAAGAGGAAGCAGTTGCTATTACCATAATCTAAACAAAAAATCTCGCTATCTGACTCTGAGACTTTAAGCCCTGCTATTATTCTTCAGCCCGAGGTAAATGGACCTTTTCTGAAAGTTTCCATCCCAAAGAATCTTTTTAGAGCCCTTTTTATGTCTTTGTTTCTCAGACTGTAGATGAAGGGGTTCAGCATGGGTGTGACCACAGTGTACATCACCGATACTATAGCACTTGTGTGTGAGCTGTAGGTAGCAGTGAAGCTAAGAGACACTCCCAAGGCTGAACAATAAAATGAGACAACAGAGAGGTGAGATGCACAGGTGGAGAATGCTTTATACTGTCCCTGAGCAGATGAGATTCCACAGATAGAGGACACTATCTTAGAGGAGTAAAGGATACCAGCCAGGGGAACACCTCCGATAATTACCAATCCAAATGACACCACCATGTTATTGAGAAAGGGGTCAGAACAGGCCAGTTGGATGAGCCATGTGATTTCACAGAAAAAGTTGTGGATTTCAAAGTCTGAACAGAAAGACAATCACAAAATCATTAAACTCTGTAACAAGGAGTACATAGAAGTCAACACCTAGGACAGCAGCACTAGCAGTCCACAGACCCAGGGGCTCATGATGACTGTGTAGTGAAGGGGGTGATAGATGGCCACATACCGCTCATAGGCCATCACGGTCAGGAGGAGGTCATCTAATCCTGCAAAGAGTAAGTAAAAGTACACCTGGACGATGCAGCCTTCATAGGTGATGACTTTCCTCTGTGTCTGAGTGCTTTGTAGCATCTTTGGGATAGTGGTGGAAGTTAAGCAGATGTCTAAAAGGACATGTTGGAGAGGAAGAAGTACATGGGAGTGTGGAGGTGGGGGTCTGAGCTGACATCCAGGATGATGAGCAGGTTTCCAAACACAGTAATCAGGTACATGGAGAGGAAAAGCCCAAAGATGAGGGGCTGCAATTCTGGTCCCTCTGAAAGCCCCAGAAGAAGAAATTCTAGGATTTGTGTTTTGTTCCCTAGCTCCACGTGATGAAGGTGACTATCGAGAAAAGAGAAAATAGCATGAAGAATTTTAACCCAAATAGACACAACTCACATCACTGAAACACTATAATTTCAATTTTGTTGGCATGAAACTGATGTTAATATATTGTATGTAGATAAATTCTCCATGATGTTATACTCCATTTCACTTCTGAATAGAAATTTTTGTCCCATTCTCAGTATATTTCCAAATGATTCATGTGTTTACAGTTTTAATGAGAAATTCTTTCATTCATTTGAGATACATATTGAAAGCAAACTTGTCCCAAGCCATACAGAGAATAAGTAGAGGTGCCTAAACACAAATCTCTCACAATCCAAGGATGGTGAAAGATTATATTTAAATAAAAATATACTATGTTAGAAGGTGACAGGTGTTGTGAAGTAAACAAAAACATGTATAAAGGAGAGAATAGTAGGTGGCATTATTTTATACTAAGTTGCAAGGGCTGCAGATAATGGGTTCTTTGAAGACATGTCAAGGAAGAGAGAGAAGTACCTAGTGAGATACCAGGAGAAGTGTGTGTCTGGCAGAGGGAACTGCCACTGCAAAGGACTTGAGGGAGATGCTGGTTCCACATGTTCAAAGGCAAATGAGAAAGCCAGAGGGGTAGAGGAATAATAAAAAAGGGAAGTGATTAGAGATGGTGTCAGGGATGCTGAGGAACAAGGTGGCCTCCCAGCTACAGCTGATACTTCAGTCCACAGAGAATCCCTCCTTTCACATTGTTCCCAGCACGTTATGGTTTTAGTTGCAAAGGCTTCCTCTGAATTAAAGCAGATCCTAGTCTCAGTACCGTCTTTGACTGAGTTCTGGCCTCTGTCACCTTACTATGTCACCTTAATGTATGAGTCCCAGTGCCTGTGCTTTAAGACCTGCTCCCACTCTACAATGCACAGACACACCGTGGCTTCTGGGCTGTGTTTCTGTCATGAATTTCTCAACCAGGCCCACCCTCCTTAGGCCAGGGATGGTAACCACAAGAACTAGTCAGATCAGTTTAATTTTCTCCTAACAATGTTTAAATGGCACCCATAAATTCCAGATCATAAACTTCTGGGGGAATAATAAAGTTGGGGTTCTTTTTAGCTGCGGTTACTTTCTGCCCTGTATTTAAAGAAACATGAAATGTGAGGGAGAAATAAAATGAAGGGAAAAGATCTAAGAAACTCAAATCATCCCCAAAACAATTTGATTAAAAAAAGCTTCCTTGGATTAGCAACCTTCCAGCTTCAGCTATATCTCTTTGATGCCCAGGAAAAACCAGAAAGAAACATATCTTATTTCCAAGGACAGAAGCAGTGGTACGTGTATGAGGTGAAAAACCATATAGATTTAATACCCCAAGAAAAAAATAAGTAAAGGTCCCAAACTCAACAATTCAAAAATAAAAACATAGAAAATATGACAAAAGTTATGTATGTGTTATATGAGACAGTAGAAGATATCTTTCCTGTGCTTTACTATATAGTTTGATCTTTTTTGTGCATTCTGATACTGAATGAGGCAAGCCCGTTTGTTTTCTTATAGGTCATAATTTGTTTATTACTCTTGGGCTTAATGTTTTCAGTTTTTTAATTAATCCAATGGGCACACTTCAATTCTAGTTCTGGTCTTTGTCCAACAGGCAAAGGCCTTTCCAGACCAAACTCTATAAAACTTGAGCAGGTAATGAAAATTCTTTCTCTTATTCTGGATGAATTTCTTTACATGAATTAAACCTGAGGACACTATATTTTATGTCAGTGTACTGTGACATTGTCATTATATTGCAAGATACTAATCATCAAAAACTTAAATTGCCTTGTTCAATTCTTGTTTTCCCAAGTCTGTGGATATATTTGCATTTATTTAAAAAACACACTTAAGAAAATGAGAAATTATGAAATGACAAAATATGGCTAAACTATGAAATCAGTTGAAAGTATGATTTCCTAGAATTGTATTAAAGAAAACTGAATGGAACAGCAAAAGCTGACTGAAACTTGACATACCCTAGGGGTGAAAATGAAGTTGCTCAGTCGTGTCTGACTCTTTGCGACCCCATGATCTATAGCCTACTAGGCTCCTCCATCCATGGGATTTTCCAGGCAAGAATACTGGAGTGAGTTGCCATTTCCTTCTCCAGGGCATCTTCCCAACCCAGGAGGGGATTGAATCTGAGTCTCCTGTATTGTAGGCAGACGCTTTAGTGTCTGAGCCACCAGGGAATTAATAGGAGTAATAAAACATTTATGACATGAATAAATAATTAATTTAGAAAAGACCTCAACTCAAGAGAACATAACATACAATGACCCAGAAATTTCTGGCAAATAGCAGGTGCTTTGTTATAATGTTTTGAATGATGAGGAATTAAGTCCCTTTAGATATGAACACTATCCTATGGGACAGTTGTATTCAATTTGGTTGGAAAAGGCAGGATTATTGAATAAAAGCTGGAATAAATGACCATCTATCTAGGAGGAAATTAAGTAGTTCCTTATCTGATGCATCTTTTTAAAAGGGAACTCAGGTACACTTATGGCTGATTTATGTCAATGTATGACAAAATGAGTACAGTATTGTAAAGCAAAACAAACTAAAAAATAAAAATTTAATTAAAAAATTAATAAAAAAAAATAAAATAAAAGGGAATAAAGACCCCAGTGTAAAATTAAGCAGTCCACTTTAGACAAATATATAAAAAACTACATTGGAACTTCATTTCTACTGATATCAGAAACACAGATAGTTTTAAAATCTGGATTCTTCAGTCTCTGCACTGTTGGACATTCTCTGCTGGATCTTTCTCTAGGGTGGAGTCTGTCCTGTAAATTGCAGGATGTTTAGAAACATCATTGCCCACCACTTACCACTCATCAATGTGACAGCAAATACTGTCCACAAATATTTCTTAAAGGACCGTGGGGGACACCCTTAGTGGAGAAATGCCGTATTAAATTAAGAATCTCAAAATATTTTTCCAGCAGTGATATAAAAGTTACTTATTGATAAATAATGTTATAGACTCCCAAGTGTGTGAACCACACCATGTAATATTATACAGATATTAAAATAATGAACCCACCATTGTACTGGTTGATTGGAAGCAAATCCCTGAGGTATTATTGAGAAAGAAACAAAAGAGGGACAAACTGTAGAAAATGTTAAACATGATGATGGTTTGCCACTAAAATATAAAAACCATTTATGATGTATTCAGGATTATATTGATGCAGTGTGTAAAAGTATGTAAGTATGTATAAGAACACATTTTAGAAAGAGATTTTTCAAAACCTAAGAACTTATGGAACAAAATATATTGATGAGAGTGCAATTATGTTAAGGGTACTGTTTCCTGGGCAATGTGCTATGTGCTAAATCACTTCAGTGGCATCTGACTCCATGCAACCCTATAGACCATAGCCTGACAATAGCCTCCATCTGTCCATGGGATTCTCCAGGCAAGTCCCCCAGGGTATCTTCCCAACCCCGAGATCAAAACTGCATCTCTTAATTCTCCTGCTTTGGCAGACAGGTTCTTTACCACTAGCACCATGATAATAAACTGAAAATAAAATTGAATGAAAACCTACAACTAACTAATAAAAAGACAAAAAAGAGTAAAAATTTAGCAATATTAACATGGATCACTAATTCCAGATCAAATTGCCAAAGATTTGGAAATGAAGCAATATAACAAAAGAACATTTACAATGTGAGGAAAGAGCAATATTTAAGTTATAATTTTATCTTATATGTAGAGAGAGGAATTCAAATATGGCTATAGAATGTAAGTTAAATAGTAAAGAATTATGATCAGAGGTGATGCAACTTTTAGGAAAAGGTTTAATCAGAAAGCCAAAAGGAATAAAAATAAAAACAGATGAGAAACTCTTAGCAGAAGTAAATATGTATAAGAAGTTATTTATCAGCACTGAAGCTGCTAAAGAACCCCCACTTTCCTTTCTGCCTTGCATCAAGAGTTAACACTTTAAGAATATTAAAGTGACAACTAAAATATTACGGTAAGAAAAATAACAATAAAGAGCAATGAGCGGTATGTACTATGCAGCATGGCGACTATAGTTCATAACACATTTTTTAGAATAATTGTAAGTTGCTAAGAGACAGTATATCCTAAAAACTCTCCTCACAAGAAATAAATTGTAACTGTGTGGTGACATGTTAAGGAGATTTACTATGGTGATCATTTAGCAATATAAACAAATATTGAACCATTATGCTGTGAACCTGTAATGCATATATTGTCAAAGGTCAGTTACACCCAAATTCTTTTGGGAAAGCAATGGAGAGAATGTTGGCAGATTTGACCAACAAAACTTATCAGTTCTTATACAACCCCACAAATACATCTATGCATATATAAAAGAGCTAAATCACACATTTAAGTTTTTTGTTAAAAAAATAATCCTTCCTATCAAAGATTGCAATTTAAGAAAGGAATAACAACAGTTGATACCACTGTATAAAACAAAATAGTTATAGAGACTTTTTTTTAATAGAGAAACACTGCATGGCTCACAAATCCATAGATCTATTTAGCCTCACAGATAATAAAATCGTTGCAAAGTAAACCTAACTAACATGCATCCTTACCCTTGTATAACTAAGGTTCTTTTTTTGTTTCTCTTAGGTGAACACAAAAACAAGAGAAGATACTGTAATGTGTGTGTTTCCTACACAGCTATTGAAAGTGTGTATTTGTAAACAGTCCTCGGTTTAGATCTTTCTCCTCTATGTGGAGGGACGGTCTAATATGCCCCATCTTACAATAAAATGAAATGCCCTCACCTCACTGACTGCCCCTCTACAATTAATACCCTATTTGTCTACTCCTGTTAATTAAGAAGAGCCTTGGACTCATGTTCCAGTTTTACTGGATGCAGTTTATCCCTCCTATTCGTTCTTCTGTTGGGCTTCCACTAGCATGATTTAATTGTAAACACTGATGATCTCATTTTCGAGTTCACTGTTCCTTTCCAGCATCATAAATAAATGCATCTTCAGGAAACCCAGCAAGCAACCATGGTGACCTCTGCCTCGGGGCTATGCTAGATTGGTCCTCAGGTGATCTCAGGTACATTCCTGGTTTCCAGCCTTCTGATCCTCTTCTACAATGTGTGTGGAGCTCTCAGACTCACCTGTTTGGGAGGTTTGTCTCACTTTGTCTGGGAAATTTCCCTGTGAAAGTCAAAATTCCCCCATAAGTAGCTGGTGATACAGACTCATGTCCTCTCTCTGTACAGGACAGCTAAGACGATCAAGCATTGGTCTTCCATCCAGATGTAGGCCAACAAAAGGAATGAACACATACTGTCCAGCCAAAGAGGAACAGGCTGAGGGACTGCAGCAGAGGAGATATTTATGTCTTCCGTGTCAGCTCATTAGACATGTTTTCCCTTTGTTACTCCACCCTTTAAGTTCGTTATCACCCCTAGTGACACTGGTCTGGACAGAATGCATTTTTTTTTCCTTCTGATTCTCTGTTCCTAAGAGACTTCATTATAAGTTACGTAAATTCACTGTCCTCACTCTTTTACCTTTATCTCTCCTGCTTCCAAAGCTCTAAGGCTCGCGACACCTCATCACATCCCTGAGTTCAAGTTTTCTCAAAAGTGTAATACTGACGATTGGTCTTGACTAGGTCCTTCGGGTCTTCAGTGCTTTGATCTGTTGTGGGAACACAACCCAAGAAGTCTCTGAATATGACCATTGCCCTTTTCAAAATGGGATAACTTTGCTCCTTTAACATAAAACTTGAGTATTATAATCCTTGGTTACAAGCAAGTTTTGCAAAGCCTAAATTGATTTCCTACTTACAGCAGAAATTAAACAACCCGCCTGCCAATGCAGGAAATGTAATTACGAGACACAGGTAGGATCCCTGGATCAGGAAAATCCCCTGGAGAAGGCCCACTCCAGTATTCTTTCCTGGAGAATCCCACGGACAGAGGAGCCTGGCAGGATACAGTCCATGGGGTCTCAAAAGAGTCGGACAAGACTTAAGTGACTTAGCACAGAACAGCACACATACTGCTTCTAGGAATTGAGTTTAACCCTTTGGAGTCAATCAATGAACTTCCCTTATCTAACATCATTTTATGTTACACTCTGATCTTTAATAGGAGAAAATTTTAGTTATTCTGGAGAGATTTTGCCCCTCTTAGCTGGTACAGAGAATTTCACTTTGTCTAAATGTAAATGTGGATCTGACTCTGAGGCCTTTGGAATTTAAGATAGGAAAAGTAAGTCACTGTGAAAATTCAGGTCACACATTCTACTTTCAATCTGTGTATTAACGTTTCTACATTTTTTCTAATTTATGTTCCTTCAAGCGTTCATTTTTTTTTACTTCTATCCTTCTCTCATGTTTTCTTTCAGCACAATGGATGGAATTACAAATGAAGCAGTGCATTTAAATCTATGTGCACATGTGCATTATTATATTTAATTGCGCTCTAGTGAACTGGTTGAGAATTAAACCTAGATGTCCATCAGCAGATGAATGGATAAGAAAGCTGTGATACAGATACACAATGGAGTATTTCTCAGCCGAGTTGACTCATTGGAAAAGACTCTGATGCTGGGAGGGATTCAGGGCAGGAGGAGAAGGGGATGACCGAGGATGAGATGGCTGAATGGCATTACTAACTCGATGGGCATGAGTCTGAGTGAACTCCAGGAGTTGGTGATGGACAAGGAAGCCTGGCATGCTTCGATTCATGGGGTCGCAGAGTTGGACACGACTGAGCGACTGAACTGAACTGAACTGAAAAAGAATACATTTGAATAAGTTCTAATGAGGTGGATGAAACTGGAGCCTATTATACAGAGTGAAGGAAGCCAAAAAAAAAAAACACAATCGAGTATAATAATGCATATATATATTACATATGGAATTTAGAAAGATGGTAATGATAACCCTGTATGCAAGACAGCAAAAGAGACACAGATGTGTAGCACAGTCTTTTGGACTCTGTGGGAGAGGGAGCGGGTAGGATGATTTGGGAGAATGACGTTGAAACATGTATAATATCATATATGAAATGAATCGTCAGTCCAGGTTCTATGCATGATATAGGATGCTCGGGGCTGGTGCACTGGATGACCCAGAGGGATGGTATAGGGAGGGAGGTGGGAGGGGGGTTTCAGGATGGGGGACACATGTATACCTGTGGCGGATTCAGGTCAATGTATGACAAAACAAATACAATATTGAAAAGTAATTAGCCTCCAATTAAAATAAATAAATTTATATTAAAATAAATAAAATTACATAATGTAGGAACTCTGGTAAAAAAAAAAAGAATTAAAATTTTTCTGGTTGTGCATTGTTAAAGGTAGTATTTTCAGTTCAGTTCAATTCAGTTCAGTTGCTCAATCATGTCCGAATCTTTGTGACCCCATGGACCACAGCATGGCAGACCTCCTTGTCCATGACCAACTCCCAGAGTTTACTCAAACTCATGTCTATTGAGTCAGTGATGCCATCCAACCATTTCATCCTCTGTCATCCCCTTCTCCTCCTGCCTTCAATGTTTCCCAGCATCAGGGTCTTTTCCAAAGGTAGTATATTAATTACAGTAAAACTGGTGAGAGACAGCTCCTCTAACTGGGAAGAAAGCAAAGTGGTATATATGGATTTAGGAACAGTGAAATTCAAATATAGCAATTTACATTAGAGAAACACAATTTTTTTTTCTTATAAACTAAAAGACTAAAAGACTGTTGCTCAGTCTCTAAGTTAAGTCTGACTCTTTGCAGTCCCGTGGACTGTAACATGACAGGCTTCTCTGTCCTTCACCATCTCCCAGAGCTAGCTCAAATTCATGTCCTTTGAGTCAATGATGCAATCTAACCATCTCATCCTCTGCCACCTCCTTCTCCTTTTACCTTCGAACTTTCCCAGCTTCAAGGTCTTTTCCAATGAATCCGTTCTTCGCATCAGGTGGCCAACGTATTGTCACTTCAGCTTCAGCATCAGTTCTTCCAATGAATATTCAGGGTTGATTTCCTGTAGGATTGACTGGTTTGATTTCCTTGCAGACCAAGGGACTCTCAGGAGTTTTCTCCAACACCACAATTGGAAATCATCAATCTTTTGATGCTCAGCCTTCTTGATGGTCCAGCTCTCATGCAGTCACCATCCTCAATAAATTAAAGACTATCCTACTTACACAAAGGAAAGAAATTGACACAAAGTGGTTCAAGACAGAAGACCACTACAGCTGAACACACGATCATGGAGGAGGCTTTAAAACACAAAATAGAGTCTGACGGCTGACAGTAGATCCATAAGGGAACAATCATAACTCAGGTCAACACCCCATCATAGAAGCTCATTACATAAAGAATTCATTATATTAAATCGTTTACTTTTAGGATGATTTATTATGTAACAACAGCTAACTGATATATACACTAATCGAAGTGAACAGAACTGAGGGATTTATCATAATGTGTCGCTTTCTTCCTAGGCAATTGTTATGATATCTGAATAGCATTCATGATTTCTCTACTATTCAAGTTTATGTCATATAGTTTTATTAAAAAGGAATTCCATTTAGTTTTCCTTGTAGGTAAGCAAGAAAAGTTAAAAGGATAAGCCTATGTGTGAGAAACATATACCTTTATCACAGGAAAGTGAAAACATGGAAGTCGCCCAGTCTGACTCTTTGTGATGTCATGGACTGTCCAGCCCATGGAATTCTCCAGACAAGAATGCTTGAGTGGTAACCTTTCTCTTCTTCAGGGGATCTTCCCAACCCAGGTCTCCCACATTGCCAGTGGATTCTTTATCAGCTGAGCCATAAAGGAAGCCCAAGAACACTGGAGTGGGTAGCCTGTTCCTTCTCCAGTGGATCTTCCCAACCCAGGAATCAAACTGGGGTCTCCTGTATTGTGGGCAGATTCTTTACCAAATGAGCTATAAGGAAGCCCATTTATCACAAGACTAGAAGGGAATTTAAAGTCTAATAAGCCATAATTTGGATATATATATTATAATATTATATATATATCGGGTATATCATATAAATATGATATTTATATTATTCATTCACTCTTTCATTGATTATAACAGAAATGGAATGGGGGAAATATTTCATCTAGAGCAATGTAAGGAGCCATTTATTTGTAGGCAGCAATAGAAGTTTGCAAGCAGAAAGATATAATGATGCCAAAAACTCTTTCACCCCACAATAAACCCCTTTGCACACAGATACTAAATTACATACATCAATAAGTAAATGGACATCATGAAAAAATGATTTGCAAAGATATAATCTGACACAAATTTTTGCTGCATCATACTCAAGGTCTCTCTGACTCTAGATCTTATTATGTCAAAGTCTTTATTGAAATTTCTACTCCATGTAGACGTCAATTAGAGACATGCATTTGATGATCAGCTTTACCAGTAACTCCTATAGAGAATGGAGACACTAGGCTAAATAAACTATTGTACCCTGTGAAGGAGTAAAATCAGATGACCATTTATGAAATACACTATCTGTTAACATCTACATTTTCTAAAAAAGCAATTATGGTAGTGATGCCCCAAGGTATGAAGAACTAAGGCATGATAAACTGTAGTTCTACATTTTACTCTCCTATGAAATTATGTATTTGGTTTGGTTTCCAAGTTAGTTTTTTTTCCCCACAGAAGTAGCACAATTCATGATTATTCTTTTAGCAAAAAGAAAGAAAAATTACTCAATATAAAGTGTATCATTTCAGAAGAATTTATATTTAAAAAATGTGTGAAGCATCAAGATAAATGGGAATTTACATATGTCTCACACATGGTTTTGAAGCAATTTGAAAGAGTAGAAAAATAACAAGAGAAAACTCTTAGATGATAGGGAACAGAAAAGTTAAGAAAGGATGCTTTTAAATTCATATAGATAAGTTGAAATCAAAGAAATGGAAATACCAGGCTATAAACTGAAGAAGCAATTGCTATTATCATAGTCTAATCAAAGAGTCACATATCCCACTATGAGGCGTTGACCCTGCTATCATGGGCAGTTTTTCAGCCCAAGGGCAAATGACCCTTTTACAAACATTTCCATCCCAAAGAGTCTTTTCAGAGCCCTTTTTATGTCTTTGTTTCTCAGACTGTAGATGAAGGGGTTCAGCATGGGTGTGACCACAGTGTACATCACCGATACTATAGCACTTATATGTGAGCTGTGGGTAGCAGCAGAGCTAAGATACACTGCTAAGGCTGAACAATAAAATAAAGAGACAACAGAGAGGTGAGATGCACAGGTGGAGAATGCTTTATACTGTCCCTGAGCAGATGAGATTCCACAGATAGAGGACACTATCTTAGAGTAAGAGTAAAGGATACCAGCCAGGGGAATGCCCCCAAGAATTACAGATCCAAAATACACCATCATGTTATTGAGAAAGGGGTCAGAACAGGCCAGTCTGATCAGCCATGTGATTTCACAGAAAAAGTGGTGGATTTCCAAGTCTGAGCAGAAGGACAGTTGCAACACTGTTAAGCTGTATAACAGGGGAAAGAGGGCACTCACGATCCAGGACACCAAAACTAACAGTCCGCAGAGCCAGGGGTTCATGATGACTGTGTAGTGCAGGGGGTGACAGATGGCCACATACTGGTCATAGGCCATCACAGTGAGGGGAAAGCCATCTAATGCTGCAAAGAGTAAGTAAAAAGACATCTGGACGATGCAGCCTTCATAGGTGATGACTTTGCTCTGTGTCTGGANATAACAGGGGAAAGAGGGCACTCACGATCCAGGACACCAAAACTAACAGTCCGCAGAGCCAGGGGTTCATGATGACTGTGTAGTGCAGGGGGTGACAGATGGCCACATACTGGTCATAGGCCATCACAGTGAGGGGAAAGCCATCTAATGCTGCAAAGAGTAAGTAAAAAGACATCTGGACGATGCAGCCTTCATAGGTGATGACTTTGCTCTGTGTCTGGATGTTCCACAGCATCTTTCGGATGGTGGTGGACATAAAACAGATATCTACAAAGGACAGGTTGGAGAGGAAGAAGTACATGGGTGTGTGNTCACGATCCAGGACACCAGCACCAACAGTCCGCAGAGCTGGGGGTTCATGATGATTGTGTAGTGCAGGGGATGACAGATGGCCACATACCGGTCATAGGCCATCATGGTGAGGATAAAGTTTTCTAATGCTGCAAAGAGTAAGTAAAAATACAAATGGATGATGCAGCCTTCATAGGTGATGACTTTACTCTGTGTTTGGATGTTCCACAGCATCTTTGGGATGGTGGTGGACATAAAACAGATATCTACAAAGGACAGGTTGGAGAGGAAGAATTACATGGGTGTGTGGAGGTGAGGGTTTGAGCGGACAGCCAGGATGATGAGCAGGTTTCCAATCATAGTGATCAGGTACATGAAGAGGAAAAGTCCAAATATAAGGGGCTGCAATGCTGGGTCCTCTGAAAGTCCCAGAAGGAGAAATTCTGAAATTTGTGTCTTGTTCCTTGATTCCATGCGATAGAAGTGAGTACTGGAAAAAGAGAAAATAGCATGAATAATTTTCAAATGGGTGTAACTCACACAGCTGAACTTCTGTAATTTCTATTTTGCTGGCAAGAAATTGATGTTAATGAGTTGTATATAGATAAATTCTTCTTGAAAGTATACTCCATTTCACTTCTAATTAGACACTTTTGTCTTATTCTCAGCATATTTCCAAGGAGTTCTTGCATTTACAGTTCTAGTGAGAAAGTTTTTTACGCCTTTGAGAAGCATTATGCTGACAGCCAACATGTTCCAAGTACATATAGCGGATAAATAGAGACACTTAAAAACAAATCTCTCACAATCCAAGGGTGGTGAAAGGTGATATTCAAATAAATATAGAATATGTTAGAAGGTGACAGGTGTTATGAAGAAAGCAAAATCATGTATAAAGGAGAGTGTAGTGGGAACATTATCTTGTACCAAGTATTCAGAAAGGCTTACAAACAAGGGGTTCTATGAAGAGACGTCAAGAAAAAAGAGAGAAAGTCCTAGCGTGATACCAGGTCAAGTGTGTGTCTGGCAGAGGGAAAGGCCACTGCAAAGTAACTAAGGAAGAAGCTAGTCACATGTTCAAATGCAAACAAGGAAGCCAGTGGATTGAAGGAATAAGCAGGAGGGGGAGTGGTTAGAGATGGTGACAAGGATGCTGAGGAACAAGGTGGCTTCCTTGCTACAGCTGAACCTTCAGTCCTAGAGAATCCCTCCTTCCATGTTGTTCCCAGAACTTTATGGATTTAGTTGCAAAGGAGTCCTGTAAATTATATCAGATCATCTTTTTAGTACCATCTTTGATAGAGTTTTGGCCTCTGTCACCTTATTACATCACCTTAGTATATGAGTGCAGGGGCCTTTGCTTTAACAACTGCTCTCACTCCACAAGACACAAGTATACACATACACCGTAGACTCCTGGGTTGCGTTACTGTTATGAATTTCTCACCCAGCACCACCTTCCTTAAGCAACGGGTGTCACCACCTCAAGCTTGTCAGATCAGATTATCTTTCTCCTAAAGGATGTTTAAATAGTACCTAGAAATTCCAGTTCACAAGCTACTGAGTGAATAATACAGTTGAGATTCCTTTTAGCTACAATGACTTTCTGCCCTATATTTAAATAAATATGGAAAGCATGGGAGAGAGAGAGATAAAATGAAGGGGAAAGATCTAACAAGCTCAAACAGCCCCTGAGACAATGTGGTGTTCACGGTTTGGCAACATTTCAACTTCAGCTATATCCCGTGATAACCAGAAAAGAAAAATACCTCTTTCCCAAAGACAGAAGCAATGGTATCTATAAGGTGTGTAAAACCATACTCATTTGCCCTGTCTCTGTGTTTTTTGTTTTTTTTTTTTGTAATGTGGACCATTTTTTGTCTTTATTGAAAATGTTCCAATATTATGCCTATTTTATGTTCTAGATCTTTAGCTGTGAGACATGTGGGATATTAGCTTCCCAACCAGGGATCCAACCCACAGCCCATGCACTGGAAGGCAAAGTCCGAACCACTGGACAGCCAGGAAAGTGCCCTTATCTCTGTTTTCTTATGAGATATATTTTATTTGTTATTCGTGGGCTTAATGTTTTTAATTTTTTTCATAAATCCACTGGGAACATCCTAATTCTAGTTCTGATCTTTGGACAGCATGCAAGGGCTTTTCCAGACCATACTCTGTGAGTCTATGAGGACATGAAAATTCATTCTCTTCATATGGATAAATTTCTTCACATGACCTAAGCCTAAGGACACTGTTTTATTTCAGTATACTCTGATGTTGTCACTATAATGCAAGATTCCAATCATCAGTGATTTCAGCTTCCTTGTTTACTTCTTATTTTCCCATATATACATGAATACATGTGCATTTATTTTAAAAACACAATTAATAAAATTATAAATTATGAAATAGAATGGCAAAAATGTTAAAACAGTTAAAAGAGTGATTTCATATAAATGCATTAAACAAAACTGAATGGAANCATATGTACATGAATACATGTGCATTTATTTTCAAAACACAATTAATAAAATTATAAATTATGAAATAGAATGGCAAAAATGTTAAAACAGTTAAAAGAGTGATTTCATATAAATGCGTTAAACAAAACTGAATGGAACATCAAAACCGTTATGTTTCAATCAATTTTTGAGGTTCCATTCAGTTTTTAGCAGTAACAGAACAATCAAAACAATCATTAATAATGAATTAATAACTAATTTAAAAAGACTTTGACACAAGAGAATCTAATATATCATCTACCTGGGAATTTCTAGCAAATAGCATATGTATTGTTAATATGTGTTAAATGATTAGGAATTAGATCCCCTTAGATATGAACATTAGTATATAGGAAGATTGTACTTCAATTTGATAGGAAAAGGCTGCATTGTTGAATAAAATTCAGAATAAATGGCCATCTATCTGGAAGGAAATTAAGTGATTTCCTATTTAATGCATCTTCAAAAAAAAAGTCCCCAGTGTAAAAATGAACAGTCCATTTCAGATGATCATATAAAACCATACATAAAATCTACGGGTGAGAAAATTATTATTATCAAAGAAGAAAATCAGAAGTAAGAAGAAAAGCAAATTTAACTATATAAAAATTTAAAACATTTTATGGTCAAAAATACCCACCCCCAAATCAATCACAGAACAATATTTTGTAAAAAATCACTGGAAGTGCAGTTGACTGCTGAGAAGAAGGCATAAAGTATATGTAGATGTATGGTAATAATAAGAAATAACTTGCTGATTGAATATACAAATCTTTGTTCAAAGTGAGTACTAGTTTAATAAAAAAGAAGATATCTAATTCACAGCCTTCAGCCTGGGAAAAAAATTAATGTTGATTGAGGTTGAAACCTTTAAACAAGTGTTACAGACATAAGGGGAACTCTCTGATTTCACTGGCAGAGATATGAAATGGAGGACATTGTGGAAACCACCTAAGACAGCTATTGATAATAGAAACACAAATATTCTTTAACTCAGAGTTCCTCCATCTCTGCACTACTGGATATTCTCTGCCAGGTCCTTCTCTGTGGTGGGGTCTGTCGTGTACATTGTAGGATGCTTAGAAGCATCCTTGCCCACCACCTGCCCTTCATCAGTGTGACAGCAAAATATATCTACTGATATTGCTCAATGTCCCCTGAGAGATAGTTACCCTTGGTTTAGAAGTAAGATGTTAAGTTAACAATCTCAAAATAATTTTGTAACAGTGATATGATAGTCCTTATTGTTAAATAATGATACAGACCATTGAATATATGAGTCACACAGCCACACAGCCATGGAATATTATACAGACATTGAAATAATGAGCCAGCATTACTACTAGTTGTTTAGAAGCAAGTCCCTGAGTTGTTGCTGAGAAATAGACAAAAGTGGATAAATACACTTACAGAATGTGAAGGCAATGCTTGATACGGTAAAGAAGTGTATACCTGTGGTGGATTCATGTTTATGTATGGCAAAACCAATACAATATTGTAAAGTAATTAACCTCCAATGAAAATGAATAAATTTATATTAAAAAAATTATGTCCAGAGCTGCAACTTTTGCAAATAGATTTAATTAGAAGGCTAAAAGGAACAATAAGAAATAACAGTTGTGAAACTAGAAGTAAATATATATAAAGTGCTACTTACTATTAATATCACTAAGGATGCTACAGAACTCTCACTTTCCATTTTGATTTACCACAAGGATTGAACCATCAAGAATATTAAAGTGGTAACTGAATTCATTCAGTAAGAAAAGTGACAATGAAAAAGCAACAAATGGGGTGTACTGTACAGCATGGTGACTATATAGAGTTCATAATACTTTATAGCATAAACTGACTGACAGATTTGACACAAAAATTGGCCCAAAATTTGACCCCAAAAATGAATTTTTATACAATCCCCAGGTTTTCCTGTTGGCTCAGTGGTAAAATATGAACCTGCCAATGCAGAAGACCTGGGTTAGATCCCTTGGTCAGGAAGATCCCCTGGAGGAGGGCATGGCAACCCACTCCATAGTCTTACCTGGAAAATCCCATGGACAGAGGAGCCTGGTGGGCTATATTTGATGGGGTTACAAACAGTTGGACACAACTTGGGGACCAAACAACAACAACAAAGTACCATCCGACAAATGTATCTATGTATATATATACAAAGAATGACTTGACATTCAGTTTTTGTTTAAAAAAAGAAAGAAGAGGAAAACAATTTCTTCTTTCAAAGGATTCAATTAAAAATCAGAAATAAACAAGAACACTTTATAAAGCAGAAAAATTGTAGAGACATTTTTAGATAGAAAAAGTTAACCTCATTATCATACATCTTTTCACCTATGTAACTAAGTTTTTTTTCCCCCCCTTACATGAATACCTAGCATGAGAGAAGGTAATGTACAGTGTGTGTTTATTGCACAACTATTGCAAGGGTGTCTTTGCAAACAGTCCTGGGTACAGATCTTTCTCCTGCATGTAGAAACTGAGCCTAATATGCCCCATCTTACAATAAAAAGAAATGCTGTCACTTCACTGTGCGTCCCACCACAGGTAATATCCTGTGTCTCACATTTCTTCTTCCATTGGGCTTCTGGCAGATTTAATTGTCAAAACTGACATCCTTGTTTCCAAGTGCAATGGTAACATTTTTTACTTCATAAATAAATGCCTTATTATGAAAAGCAGCAAACAACCACACAGATCTCAATTGGTCCTCAGGTGACCTTAGGTACACGTTCCTGGCTCCCATCCTCTCTGATCCTCCCCTCCAGTGTCTGTGGGGCTCTCAGACTCACCTGCTTGGGAACTCTGGGTGAATGATTTCTCTGTGAAGGTCAAAATTTCTCCCTAATTAACTGACAAGGCAGATCAAAGTTTTGTCCTCAAACAAGACAACAGGAAAGGATAGAAACCAAGAATTAGCCTCCCAGCCAGATGTAGGACTGCAAAAGTAAATAACCACATCCTATACCATCAAAGAGGCACAGGCTGAGGGACTGTAGCAGAGGAAATGTTTACAGCTTCCTGCGTTAGTTCATTAGACATGTTTTCCTCTTGTTAATTCAGCTTCTAAGTACACGATTTCCCTTAGAGACACTGGCCTGGATAGAATTTTTTTTCTTCCTACTGATTCTCTGTTCCTAGGAGACTGCATTATAAGTTAAGTGAAACAATTTTTTATAGCTCTTTTGACTTTACCTCTTCTACTTCCAGAGCTCTGCACCTCCCAACACCTCATCACATCCCTGAGTTCAAATTATCTCAATAATATAACATGGAAAATTTGCCTCAACTAGGTTCACAGGGCCTTCAAAGTTTTGGTTTTTGTTGGGAACAAAACACCTGAAAATTCTGAATATGACTATTTCCCTTCTTCAAAAGGGGATAACTTTTCTCCTTTAATATAAACCTTGGATATTATAATCTTTGGTTTCATGAAATTTTTTCAATGCCAATAAGGATTCCCTACTCATATGAGAAGTTAATAGCTGTCATTTAAGAATCCTCAGTATAAAATATTTGTAACTATGAAAGACATATATAGATATTGTTATGCAATAAAATGTGGAAAATTCTGAAAGAGATGGGAATACCAGACCACCTGACCTGCCTCTTGAGAAACCAATATGCAGGTCAGGAATCAGCAGTTAGAACTGGGCATGGAACAACAGACTGGTTCCAAATAGGAAAAGGAGTAGGTCAAGGCTGTATATTGTCGCCCTGCTTATTTAACTTATATGCAGAGTATATCATGAGAAACGCTGGGCTGGAAGAAGTGCAAGCTGGAATCAAGGTTATCGGGAGAAATATCAATAACCTCAGATATGCAGATGACACGACCCTTATGGCAGAAAGTGAAGAGGAACTAAAGAGCCTCTTGATGAAAGTGAAAGAAGAGAGTGAAAATGTTGGCTTAAAGCTCAACATTCAGAAAACGAAGATCATGGCATCTGTTCCCATCACTTCATGGGAAATAGATGGGGAAACAGTGGAAACCGTGTCAGACTTTAATTTTTGGGCTCCAAAATCACTGCAGATGGTGATTGCAGCTGTGAAATTAAAAGATGCTGGCAAAACCAATACAATGTTGTAAAGTAATTATCCTCCAATTAAAAGAAATAAATTTAAATTAAAAAAGAAAACATATAAAAAATAATAATAAAAGATGCTTACTCCTTGGAAGGAAAGTTATGACCAACCTAGACAGCATATTCAAAAGCAGAGACATTACTTTGCCAACAAAGGTCCATCTAGTCAAGGCTATGGTTTTTCCAGTNAAAACCAATACAATGTTGTAAAGTAATTATCCTCCAATTAAAAGAAATAAATTTAAATTAAAAAAGAAAACATATAAAAAATAATAATAAAAGATGCTTACTCCTTGGAAGGAAAGTTATGACCAACCTAGACAGCATATTCAAAAGCAGAGACATTACTTTGCCAACAAAGGACTGTCTAGTTAAGGCTATGATTTTTCCAGTGGTCATGTATGGATGTGACAGTTGGACTGTGAAGAAAGCTGAGCACCGAAAGATTGATGCTTTTGAACTGTGGTGTTGGAGAAGACTCTTGAGAGTCCCTTTGACTGCAAGGAGATCCAACCAGTCCATCCTAAAGGAGATCAATCTTGGGTGTTCACTGGAAGGACTGATGCTGAAGCTGAAACTCCAGTATTCTGGCCACCTCATGAGAAGAGTTGACTCATTGGGAAAGACTCTGATGCCAGGAGGGATTGGGGGCAGGAGGAAAAGGGGATGACAGAAGATGAGATGGTTGGATGGTATCACCGACTCGAAGGACATGAGTTTGGGTAAACTCCGGGAGTTGGTAGTGGACAGGAGGCCTGGTGTACTGCGATTCATGGGGTCGCAAAGAGTCAAACACGACTGAGTGACTGAACTGAACTGAACTGAAAAAAATGCTACTAATTTCCTATATCCCATAAGACAGAATGCAATAGAAGTAATGTTCCTGCCCCAAATGCCAACAGTAAGAAAAGCTATTCTAGACCAGAGCTCCAATAAGCTCATTATGCATACAAATCATCAAGGTTTGTGTTTCAAATACAAATTATGGCTCATTGGGTCTCTAGCAGACACAGGAACTGCCTTTCAAACAAGTTCTTAGTTATTGATGAAAGTGTAGGCCTTGGTCTGTGGATCACAGTTTGAGTAGCAAGACAGTAGTCCTGCGTTAGAGTCAAGTATACACAGTTTCAGTCTCCTCCACCAAGGATCTTTATGTAACTTTGAAAGATGTGGGGTTTTTTTATTCACTTTATAGGTCATGATAAATTACATATTATATTGCTGAAGTATAATAGCTCAAGTAACCTGAAATAAAATATATATTAAGAACACGTTGTAAAAGGCAAAATGTGAGTGAGTGAAAGTCACTCAGTCATGTCCCACTCTTTGTGATCCTTTGGACTATAGTCCATGGAATTCTCTAGGCCAAAATACTGGAGTGGGTAGCCTTTCCCTTCACCAGAGGATCTTCCCAATCCAGGGATGAAACCCAGGTCTCCAGCATTGCAGTTGGATTCTTTACCAGTTAAGCAATCAGAGAAGCCCCATAAGATATCTCTAGTTAAATGCAAAACAATTTGTTCCACAACTTGAGAAAAGATAGTTACTTTTCCAAAAATGGATTTAATCACAAAAATAAAATAGTACAAAGTAGGATAGCTGGATATGAAATAAGATACCAATATGCATAATATCTATACCTTACCACTTAAGATGCAGAAGAACATTCCACGTTTAAAAGTAATAAGGGGAACACAATATGACCAACCAAAAGATTTGATTAAACACAATTTATAAACTCTCACACAACCCCATTAATGGAACTATACATACATAGAAGAATTAAATGGCAAACTACAAACTTGATGAAAAAAATCCTAATTTTTGAAAGAATTAAAAAAAAAAAGACATTCAGATTCCAAGACACAAAGAAAAATTCTTGCAAAGACAATTTGCATATAGAAAGTGAATGGCTAACAAACCAAACATGTGATTTGGTGGTGGTGTTTTCTGTTGCTAAGTCATGTCCAACTCTTTTGCAACTCCATGTAATGTAGCCCATCAGGCTCCTCTGTCCGTGGGATTCTCCAGGCAAGAATACTGGAGTGTGTTGCCATTCCATTCTCCAAGGGATCTTCCTGGACCAGGGATCGAACCCACGTCTCCTACATTGGCAAGCAGATTCTTTACCACTGTGCCACCAGGGAAGGCTTAGCCATCCTGTAATTAAATAAATACCAAATAATATTCCTTGGCATACTTCTTCATGCATATTACATACAATGCTCTTTTTCATGGGAATATCAAGGTGGTAGGCAATACTGTGAAATATGTGTCCCAAATACTGCAATTGTAATATAGCATCTACTTCCATGGGTCTGGATTCTTCTTATAAATACAAGACATGTTGAAACACTGAGCCTGAAAAAAAAATTTAAATACCCTCCCTTCTATGCTCACACCTCCAATCCTAATATTCTGCTTTCCTACTCCCATGAACTACAAAACTCCTCAGATATGTTCTGTTTTTGCCAGAGCCACTTTATTCCTTCCATTTCTTCTTCATTTTCATCCAACTGGAATTCCATTCCCATTACTTATTTTTCAACAATGATGTTTGTATTACTAAGTCAGCAGACACTAATCTTTTCATATATTAAATCAGTCAATTTTAAATGTACTAGTCAACCTAGGAAAAAATAGATGGCAATCTCTTGGGTCTGGGTTAGGCTGCTTAAGTTCTCAGGTAGCCAGATTTACGACTTGAAAACCAGGAAGCATGTCCTGTCTGCCTAAGATTGCAGAGGAGATATTCTAACTCCCTGTGTCTGCTCATTAGGCACTGCTCTCATTGTTACTCTCACCTCTGCTCACATCATTGTCCTCAGGGCCACTAGTATGCATGGAAAGAATTTTTTTTTCCTTGCTGAGACTCTGTTCCTTGGAGTCCACATTGAAAGACAGGTGAATCCAATCTTTATTACTCCTTCTTCATGAACTTTCCTGCCTCCCAGAGTTTTAGCTTCACTGCTATGCTGTGCTGCACTTAGTCACTCAATCATGTCCGACTCTTTGCGACCTGTAGTCCGCCAGGCTCCTCTGTCCATGGGGATTCCTCAACTTATTGCAATATTGAGTTAATGTTTTCCCCAAATCCGAAACTATGGAACCTTCGTTGACCAGGTTCCAAGGATCTCCAAAGTATTGTCCTGTGGTGGGAAAGTATCCTGAGATTTCTAGTAAATTGGGAGCCCCTTTTTCAACAAGAGATAGAAGTATGTTCCTTTGATATAAATACATGAGTATTATAATCATTGGCTTCATGATGATTTTAATAAATCAAAAAGGACATTCATGTTAATGATACAAGTTAATAAGTGTCATTTACTGCTTCATTTTTTTTTAAATGTCAGTTAGATAATATGTTTCCATCTAATCGTGCACCATGCATTGAGCTTGGAATCTTATGTGGATTGTCTTATTTTATTTTCATGAAACTTTATTCTCTGATGTTTGCACCATGATGTATTAATAGTTCATTCTACACTTGCATAAATGTGACTCAAAAGAGTGAAAAGATCTGCCTAAAGTTATGAACAGTCCATTTGACTGAAGAGGTATCTGAAAGTGAAAGTTGCTCAGCCGTATCTGACTCTTTGCAATCCCATGGACTAAATAGTCCATGGAATTTTCCAGGCCAGAATACTGGAGTGGGTAACCTTTCCCTTCTCCAGGGGATCTTCCCAATCCAGAAATCAAACCAGGGTCTCCTGCATTGCAGGTGGATTCTTTACCAGCTCAGCTACTATGGGACCTGAAATCCTAAAACTGCAAAATACACATATTCTTCAATGAAGATCTGTATGTCTTCCTTGGGAAAAATGCCTATTGAATATTTTAAGCCTACTTTTAATAGAGTTATTTTTTTAATATTAAGTTGATTCAATCCTTCATATTTTTGGATAGCAATCCCTTATTGGATATATGCATTATAAATATATTTTCCCACGGATAGTTTGTTTTACTGGTGTTTTCCTTCTTTATGCAAACAAATGTACTCCATTTATTTATATTTATTTCCCTTGCCTGGAGAGATAAATACAAAACATTGCTAAGATTACTCTCAAAGAAGAATCACCTATGATTTCTTGCAGCTTATTGAATAATTTCATGATGTTATCTTGAATTCTCTACTTGTTTGATAACAATCTTCCATGACATTAATATTGGTTTCTGGAAAATTATCATTTTGTATTTTTAATTTTTTTAGATTATAGTTGACTTACAGAGTTTTAAATACTCCTGTACAGCAAAATGTATCAGTTTATATATATATATAAACTGTTACACACACACACACATACATACATACACACAAACACACACAATATGTCACGTGAAAGATCTTTTGGCCAAAACAGACAATGTGTGTGTGTGTGTGTGTGTGTGTGTGTGTATGTGTGTGTGTGTGTTGCAGAATGAAATGACAACCCACTCCAGTGTTCTTTCCTGGAGAATCCCATGGACAGAGGAGCCTGGCAGGCTACAGTCTATGGAATTGCAAGGGCTGGACATGACTTAGCAACTAAACCACCACCATATATGTCTGTATATAGAAAGATACACACACAAGTTGACCCTTGAACAAGAAAATTAAGGGTTCTGACTCTTCATGGTCAGAAATCCTCCTGTAACTTGACAGTTAATTTTTTATATCACTGACACAACCAACTGTAATAAAAATAATATAAATCATCTTGGTTGTCAAGTGTATTTTTAAATGAATAATGCAATGCATAACTATTACTTCAGGGAAACAGAAAAATTACTTGAGGTGACTGTCATTTAAGAAGTAATTATTCTTAATGAATCTATGATGCCCGAACAAAAAATGGAATCTACAAACATTTTTGACACAAAGGTAGGAAAATTTTGAAGTAGGCAAAAACAAAATGGCCTATGTATAAGACTGAGGGAAAAGCTTAATAAAAAGAGCTCCTAGAATTGCATAAAAATGCTGAATCCAAAGATGAAAAGAAAAATGGAAATCCTGGGAAACAAGTAGAAGGAGCAGATTTTATTCCACAGTGATCAAAGAATCACTATTTCTGGTTCAGAGGCTTTGAGCTATGCAATCCATGGTACTAGGATATTTGGTCTTTTAAAGTTGGCATGANTTGCATAAAAATGCTGAATCCAAAGATGAAAAGAAAAATGGAAATCCTGGGAAACAAGTAGAAGGAGCAGATTTTATTCCACAGTGATCAAAGAATCACTATTTCTGGTTCAGAGGCTTTGAGCTATGCAATCCATGGTACTAGGGTATCTGGCCTTTTAAAGTTGACATGAAGTAGAATCTCTTCAGAGCTCCCTTTATATCTTGATTCCTTAGACTGTAAATGAAGGTGTTCAGCAGGGGTGTGACCACAGTGTACTTCACCGAGGCGATTGTACTTGAATGTGAGATGTGGGTAGTACCAGAGCTGAGGTACACTCCTAAGGCTATAAAATAAAATAAGGAGACAACCAAGAGGTGGGACAAACAGGTGGAAAGTGCTTTATACGTTCCCTGAGCTGATGTGATTTTACATATGAAGGAAACTATTTTAGAATAAGAGTAAAGGATACCAGCAAAAGGACCACCACCCATCAGGACAGCTTTGAAATACATCACTATGTTATTAAGAAAGTTGTCAGAACAGGCAAGTTGTACTACCTCATGGAGTTCATAGGAAAAGTGGGGGGAGGGGTAGCATTTCTGGACAGAAGGACAATTGCAGCACCGTTAAGCTATGTAGCAAGGGATACAAGGCAATCAGCACCCAGGATATCAGAACTAGCAGTACACAGAGATGGGGGATTATGATGACCGTGTAGAACAAAGGTGGCAGATGGCCACATACCGATCATAGGCCATCACACTCAGGAAAATGTCATCTAATTCTGAGAATGTAAAAATACATCTGAGTGATACAGCCTTCATAGACGATACGTTTGCTCTGCATCTAGATGTTCCACAGTATCTTTGGGATGGTGGTGGAGGTGAAGCAGATGTCTACAAAGACAGCTTGGAGAGGAAGAAGTACATGGGGGAGTGCAGGTGGGAGTCTGAGCTGACAGCCAAGATGATCAGAAGGTTTCCAAATACAGTGATCAGGTACATGATGAGGAAAAGTCCAAATATGAGGGGCTGTAGTTCTGCTTCATTTGAAAACCCCAGAAGAAGAAATCCTGAAATTTGTATGTTGTTACTTGGTTCCATGGGGTGCAGGTGACTACCAGGAAGAAGAAAAATAACATGACTAATTTTCACACAAAGTGGCATGCTTCA
>SJYA01004808.1:0-29372 GCA_006410615.1 Neotragus moschatus
AAAAAAAAAAAAAAGATCAGCAAAACAAAATTGGTGATCAGAAGTAAACTTTGAAAAGCAGTGTTTATAAACCAGGGTCAAAAGCAGCCTCTGCCTCTGATCTAGAATTGTTTTGTGGGAAGCCACAGGCAGGAGGAGACAGGGATTCATGTCCCGTGAGATGGGGCATCTGTGTTAATAAGAAACAGGGCATTTCCTCTGGCTGAATTACTGCCTGGATCTCACCATTTCCTCCACGTCTACAAATACCAATTTTTATTTCTACAGGTGGCCTCTCAGCTCACTTGGTCCTGAAAGTTGGCATCGTAAGATACTCTGGACAAAGGGGAGGTCTTGTCTAGTGTTGTGCTCTTTGCTTGTCAGAGGTGGCAAGTGTGTATAGTAATTGATTATGTTATCTAGCCTGCCTCTACTTAATAGTTGTAAAATAGCTTGGTATTTAGGTTCTACTCCAAATCTGGCTGTGTGACCTTCCTTAGGCCAATCACTTCACCCTTCTGAGTCACAGAGTCCTCATGCACAAACAGAAGGGTCTGGGCTACATCGTTCCTCAGGTCCCTTGTGCTGCTGCTTGTGGTTTTATGATTGCTTCCTCTGGTTCCTCTGAAGCAGCTGTCTCTAGCAAATGCTCCATTTCTGTACCTCCCTTGGTTTCCCGAAGGAATTCACCCTACCTTACCACTGAAGGTCTGTCCTTTTCTCTTTGAAGAATCATGTTAATCTTAATATTATCACTTTAAACCATCTTGTAATGGCCATCTTTCTTTATTCTTCTGGAAAGAACTCATATTGAATAGAATTTTCATTTCTGCCTCGAGTGCTCTTTAGAGTTGCTGTGAGTATAAAATAAAATGCGTGAGCCTGCCAAACCTGCTAACCTCTTCTTTTTTCCTTCCTGATCAAGGTAATGACTATTCACATGTAGAATTTTAAAAGTATTAATCTTTCGAGGTAGAGGTACCACTTCTCCATTCTACCCTGCATAGCTTGAACATCTGACCTAAGAACATGGAAGCATATCTCTGGATAAAACATAACAGGCAGAAAGAAGGGTCTTTGGAATTTGAATAAAAAGCAATGATTATAATGATTATCTTAATGACAATAACGAAAATGTGACTTGCTCCCACTAGCTCAGCCCTAGCTATGTGCCAGGCCCTCCCTGTGGGCTTTCCATGAATCAACTCATTCAATCCTCACAACACTATTCGGTAAGTGGCATCATGCCCTTTTTGCATAAACACTTAGCCACAATCACAATCACAATCATCCAGTCTATAACCAAGAGTCATGATTCAAACCCAAGCTTGTCTGCATGCAAATCTCTAATAATTTCCCAGCCCTGTGAGAAGGGGAACAGAGAACTTTTCTCTAGTCTCTCCCGTTTATATATGGTACCTGTTGTTGCTATGGCAGTGACTGGCTGGGATCGCCTTCCACTGCTTATTCCATAGAGTTCAATTTCATATTCAGTGGCCTCTCTGAGACCTGTTATGTCCCTGGTTCGTTCAGGGGCAAGGAGGGTTATCTCCAGTGGCTCGGACTGCTTTTTGGTATCTCTGATTTTGAGAACAAAACTGTCGAAGACTCCTTCATCAGCTGTCCAGGACAGGCGGAAACCATCTGGGGTGGCGTCTGAAACCAGAAGGTTGTCAACTTCCGGCTCGGCTTCTAGAAGGGGAGAGAACGGTGGAAGGAGGAGAAGGTCACTCAGCAGCCCGTGCCATAGCTGCTCCGGTGGGGGTACTGATATGCAGTCGTGTCCCGGCTCTCAGAGCGAGAAGTGTCCTGAGACACCGAAAATAAAATGATCCAACATGAACACGTCTAGTAGGTCGAGGAGAGGAGAAAGAGAGTTAATACATTCAGTACAAGCCAAGTGGGTGCTTCCGTGTGTGAGTTTTGTCTAAAAGCAGTTCTATAAATCCACGTCTGGACTCAGCAAAGACCCCTTCCCTGCATTATTAAACAAGTTCAAAGCCAGTGACTTGTTTACATTTGCTCTCTGTCTGCCAGTGGCTGAACGCCCATGTCTGTGAGACCTTCTTCTTTTCTTTTTGCAAAGACAAATCAACTCGCATTAACAGTCTGTAGAGTTGCCCAGGATGATACGGCTGATTATATTTCCCTTGATCTTGAGCATTTGGCTCTTAAAACGTTATAAATGTTCCGCTCTTCTTCTTGGAGCTGCTACCCTAAGGGAGGCTCCTACTCTTGACGGGCTTGCTTTTTGTTAACCACTCAGCAAGTGTTCAGGTGGTAGAACCAAGATTGGAATCTCTTGTACTACATACTTTAGACCCAAAGTTGCTATCTTGGATTGCCTTAACTAGACAAAACTCAGTGTCGAGGTAGATTTAGAGCTGAGTTTCCCAAAGTACACTCAGAGCAAACTATATCTATTTGATCGTCATCCACTGTCAAATAAATGTGGGAAATATTTCCTGGGTAAGCCCCTCTTGGAGAGAAGCATGTACTTTACAATGTTCTCTAGAGCCTTGTGGTCAAGGATCTTGTTAAACTGATGTTTAACTCAGTGTTTCGGAAATTTGCTTGAACATGGAACTTCTTTATTAAGTAGGACCTCTGAATATAGAGTTAGCCCCCTCTAGAAAGACTTTGGGAAACGCAGCTTTTTGACTGTTAAAGTTGTTCATGCTATATTTCTCTAGGAATTATGAGTGTGCAGAAAATTATGGATTTAGTCTGTGTTGAAGAATCTCAGTGCTATTAGTGTTTACCGGTATAAGTTCACAGTTGGTTTTCCAATGACAAGCCCACCTGACAAGTTTGGCAAGACCACAGTTGAGGCTTTGAGATGACAAGTGCAGTAAACAAGGTTTTGAAATATACTACTTGGTATATTTCTTTTGAGAAGGCTGAAACGTAGCTGGGGACCAGCCGGATGAACACAGAGGAGGGTAACACAGAAGAGCTACAGACAAGATGCGGTCAGAGGACTCGGGACACCTAGTGGAGACACTGCAACCTTCTCATTTCTGGAGTGGGAGGGAAGGAGCACTCGTTAGAGACATGAGACAAGAGAGAGTGCTGGGGGTGGGGAGGGGGGACACAGAGACTAGGCCACGTCTATGGATTAAGTAGGAAGCGTGGACAAGAGTGTTAAAACCATGGCGGTCTCATAGGTGGATTACATGGAGGGAACCGGGAAGAGGAGAAAATGGCTCACCTGAGCCAAAATACCTGTAATAATCTCAGCNGTGCTGGGGGTGGGGAGGGGGGACACAGAGACTAGGCCACGTCTATGGATTAAGTAGGAAGCGTGGACAAGAGTGTTAAAACCATGGCGGTCTCATAGGTGGATTACATGGAGGGAACCGGGAAGAGGAGAAAATGGCTCACCTGAGCCAAAATACCTGTAATAATCTCAGCCCTCAAGGGCTTGGTTTGGTGCCCTTGGGTGAAGCCAGAGACCATGACCTCATAGCCAATGCCAGTTATAAGGCCTCTGAGCTCCAGCTTCCTCTGGGTTCCTGAAAGGGTGAATTCCTGGGGGTCCAGCAGCTTCCCAGAATCCACCACCGTGACTAGGAAGCTGTCAAAGGCATTCTCCGATGCCATCCAGGAAACTGTGAACCCGTAGGGATTAATGTCGGAAATGGTTAGGTTTTCCAGAAGGGGCAGGGCCTCTGAAAGAAGGGAGGGGTGAGAAGAACTCAGGTTAGCGGCGCTGACTCTGCCGGGACAGCACAAGTCTCCACAAAAACTGATGCGAGGCACAATCAATCATCAAACGTGTTAATGTGCTCAGAAAATGCATTTTTGGTAAGAGCTTATCAGATACCAGGTGACGTTGTCTTGCGTAGATCTCTTAACAAGTCTCTGAGATGGACGTTATTCCCACGATACAGGTAAGACAACCGAGCTTCACAAGAAGTTGACTGACTTGGCCAAAGTCGCAAGGCTAGTATGTGACAGTGCAAGGCTCTAGCTGGGTCTGACTCCAAAGGCCATGAATTTTTCCCAAGAAAACGGAATATCTTGTAATGGGTTTGGACTCCTTTGTCTATTTCCCACTAACTTGTGGTCTTGAAGAACATCAGCTTATTTATTTATTTTTAAAGCACGCTCCCTTTTCAGTGTATTTTATAGGTTTCTGTTCCACTTCTAGATCTTATTGAGAATTAAGTTGACCAGGCCAGTGAGGGATGTACATCCTCACCAGCTGAGATAAAGGGATGAGGTAAGATTTTTTTGTGAGTCCAAATTTAACCAATTATGATTATGGCCTAGTAAGGAATACTAAGATTTGCTCATTTTGTTTTCCTGGATAAAGGTAGGATCTTCAGTAAATTCTGTCATTATTTGTTCATTCATTCACCAAACATCTGTGTCTCAGGTACTCTTATTCAACAGGTACCAAAGGGTCTTTTTCCACATTGGGATTCCCCACAGGAGTGAGCTTGTATCAACTGGACTTCTGTTAATAATTCTCAGCTGACAAGGCTTCACGTCCGTTATCCTATTGAACCCTCCGAATGACACTGTAGGGCTTCCCCTGTAGCTCAGTCGGTAAGGAATCTGCCTGCAGTGCAAGAGACCCAGGTTCGATCCCTGGGTTGGGAAGACCCCCTGGAGAAGGAAATGGCAACCCACTCCAGTACCCTTGCCTGGAGAATCTCATGCACAGAAGAGCCTGGTGGGCTGCAGTCCACTGGGTCGCAGAGTCGGGCACGACTGAGTGACTAACACCTACACACTGACGACACTGTAAGCAGATATTACTATCCTCTCTTTACACCCGTGACAACAGAGGGCGCAGAGAAGTCAGGGATTTCTCCACGACTCAGCAGTAAAGGGACTTCCCAGGTGGTGTAGTGGTAAAGAACCCGTCTGCCAATGCAGGAGACGTAAAAGACGTGAGTTCAGTCCCTGGGTCAGGAAGATCCCCTGGAGGAGGGCATGGCAACCCACTCCAGTATTCTTGCCTGGAGAATCCCATGGACAGAGGAGCCTGGAAGGGTATGGTTCATAGGGTCACAAAGAGTTGGACATGACTAGACGACTAAGTGAGCGACGTATCCACTAGGTGGCTGAGCTGAGATCCAACCTAGGTCATCTGACTCCAGGTTCCATGTTTTTTCCATACCCTAAGCCAATTAGTCAACCCCATTGGTGCTGGCAAGACCTGAGGCATAAGCACGGGCACTGGAGAAGGTCCAGGGCCGTCCCTCTAGTAAAACAAAACACAGTAAGAGCACGTGTTTAGTTTTGTCCGAGCGGGCACGGGGGTGGGAATCCCATGGCCAAGGCTGCTTTAGCCACATCTACTTTGCTGCTGCTAAGTCGCATCAGTTGTGTCCGACTCTGTGTGACCCCATAGACGGCAGCCCACCAGGCTCCCCCGTCCCTGGGATTCTCCAGGCAAGAACACTGGAGTGGGTTGCCATTTCCTTCTCCAATGCATGGAAGTGAGAAGGGAAACTGAAGTCGCTCAGTGGTGTCTGACTCTTCGCAACCCCATGGACTGCAGCCCACCAGGCTCCTCCGTCCATGGGATTTTCCAGGCAAGAGCATTGGAATGGGGTCCCATTGCCTTCTCCGACATCTAGTTTAGAGCCTGCTATTTCACTGAAGCTAAATGGAAATATTCAAAGAGATAAATGACCTTATACTAATGCCCAGAGTCTAATACATGGAATCTAAAGGAAAACGTTTTAAAAAGACATGTTTGGTGACTGAATGAACAAGTGAATGAATGCCCTCACCCCCTAAGCAGAGATTAAATTTTGTCACAGCTTGGATTTCCTGTACTTATTTTGAACTGAGTGGTGTTTGTCTTGAGGCTTTTTTTAAATTAAAAACAAAAAAAACAAACAAAAAAAAACAAGTGAAGGTCTACTCTAAATCATAACTCTGTCAAAGGCAAAGATGAAATCACATATACTGTGCTGACAGGCTCCTTTGTCTGCAAGACAAGGATCTCAAATTCTGCTGCAGAACTTTGTTTGGATATGTGGCGCCTTTCTCTGATAACTGGCCTCTGCAAACTTCCAGGCCATCAAAGCAGAGAATTCCAATGAACAGGAGGGCGTTCAGGCTAATTAGTCCATCAAGGGCTTGCTATTTATAGTCCCTCGTGGTCAGGTTTTTTTTTTTTAATCTTTTAAAAATATGCTTCTTTTAAACAGCAGAGTCTTTTCACATCCAGGATTAGCTGAGACAATACTGTAACTGGATCCAGGATTGCCTAAACCAGCTCTCCCAGCCCCCTTTTCTTCTCTCTGTTCTGTGGGAGACCCTGCAAGAAGCTACAAGCAAGGGCCTGAGGATCTGTGCCCAGCCATGCTTCCCCTCCTGGGCAGTGAGGTTCTCAGTCATCTGTCTGTTTTTTCCTTGCCCGGCCCCACTAAGGAATGACCATGTTCTGCATTTGAAGACAGGACAGTTGAATTCACATTAGACAACTGTACAGAAAACATTACCTCTGTTTGATCTTACAGTAAAAAAAAATGTAGTGTTCTCTTCTTAAAAAATAATAGGGAAAGTCATGACTGCCAGGTCTATCATTTCTATCTAGGCTATTATTTATTTACTATATTGTTGTTGTGGCTTATCTTTAAGAACCCTACTTTTCTCAGACTGTTGGGAGACAGAGGAAAGGACTCAGCATCTGTAAAATGCCTCCTGGATGCCAGGCAGTTACATTTCACCATATCCATTAAATCCTGAAACTGCCAGAGGCGCCTGTTAGTATTCTCTTTTCATACATTTGAGAGTGGGGTTTCGGAGAAGTTAAGAGCTGGTCAA
Source organism: Neotragus moschatus (assembly GCA_006410615.1). NCBI lineage: Eukaryota > Metazoa > Chordata > Mammalia > Artiodactyla > Bovidae > Neotragus > Neotragus moschatus. The sequence goes on from SJYA01004808.1 coordinate 6,772, forward strand.
GGTTATGTAGTTAAAAAGATGTGGGAGAGAATTAGAAACCACATAGGCCTGATCTCAAGATTCTCACTCTTCTAGGAAACCTATGCTGCCTCCAATTAAATACTTAGCTGATCTTATTGATATATCTTATTTATGTCAATAAACAGCAATTTATAGCAAGTTAGACCTCAAGAGACGCCTGGTTTCATGTGAAAATCAGCCAGCAAAGTTGGTCTCCTAAAAATGATCATTAGTGCAAAGCAAGAGACTTCTAAGTATTTTCTGAGGCTTTGCAGGTTAGAGATTTGGTAAACTGATTCCTCTTTCAGCCTTTGCCATTGATTTAGGATAATTTCAGGAAAGGAAATAGAAAACCATTTCTTTATGTAATTCAAAGAAGAAGTCGAGTTCAATAAATAGATCGGGTTTAATTAAAACTGGGATTTATCTGCTCTAAGGTTGACCCTTCCTTCCTTAATCTGTTGTAGATGTCAATTTTAAAAAGTAACCCCTTTATGGAAGAAAAAGTAAATCATTTTATTTCTGGGGTAGTTTATGAACTGCTTTACCTAGCATGATTTATGGGCAAAATTCCTACCTTGGACCATTACCAACTTAAAACTCACTCTCCAGCCAGAATCTCCACACTGTGAATCAGACAGCCTATAAAACTGGGCACAGAATTCCTCGGCAGCTTTATATGGCTGTTGAGTCTACCGTCTTCATTTCCTAAGAGTGGCTGTGAAGGGTCTCTCTTGGAAATAACACTTGCTCTCTTTTCATGTAGAAGTTCACATATGGAATGAAGACTATACTGGGGGCTGAATTTCTCTTTAGAATGCCTATCCCCTTTCCTCCCTTCCCCAGTTTAGAATTCCAAACAAAACCAGAGTCTTTGAAAGAGTGCCTGTCACGACAAAGGCAGTGAGGGGCCTGGTGGCGCCCCCAGCCCAGGTGGTCCCTGCCACACTAACGTCATAGCCGGTGCTTTCCACCAGGCCCGTGACGTGAGCGTGCTGTGCGTCTCCTGAGACTGTGAACTGCTGGGGCTCATGCAGCGAGTGAGAATCGCTGACATTGATAACAATCTTTGCAAAAGGCCCAGCTTGAGTGGTCCATGACACGCTGAAGCTGTCAGGAGTGATATTGCTAAGGACTAGCGTGCCCAACTCTGGCTCTGGCTCTAGGGGGAAAGGAACAGGGGCAGAGAGAAAGAGAGACACGTTATTAGAGGGAGCAGACGATTTCTCCTGCATGTGGCCATGGAACATGAAAGTATCAGTCCCTCCAACTATTTGCTGAAAGGTAGTGGATCAAGCTTTGTCCACACCTGCATCGGTTATAATGCTAGAAAATATACCACTTTCTCTGCAGGTGTGGATTTGCATTTTTTTTTTTTTTAAGCAGATGTGACCATTTGCTGGTCATGTATATAGAAAAGCGAAGAAGCCATTACAGCAGTAGAGAATTATTGTAAAGATGTATTAAGAGTACATTTTCTAAGGTTCGTGATGGGACACTAGCTTTGTGAGATGTTCCAAGACAAGATAGCTTCACATTATATTGAATAATATATCTCACCCTAGAGATTCTTGAAGCACACTAGCGTTTTAAAGGAATGCCAGTTCTGTAGAGAAACTTACTTAATTTCATTTAGCCCAGCATTTTATAGGGCTTCCCTAGTGGCTCAGATGGTAAAGAATCCACCTGAAATGGGGGAGACCTGAGTCTGATCCCTGGGTGGGGAAGATCCCCTGGAGGTGGACATGGCAGTCCACTCCAGTATTCTTGCCTGGAGAATTCTCAGGGACAGAGCCTGGCAGGCTATACTCTATGGGGTCGCAAAGAGTCAGACACGACCGAGTGACTAAGCATAGCACTTTATAAACTTACTGATGAGTGGATACCCTATCTGAGGAATAGTCTCTGAATATCTCAAGTTGCTGGTGTGCCACTGAGCATGCCTTAGAAAATGCTATTTTGGAATTTCATGATTTAGTCTTTGATCTGTTTGGATTGTAGAAATTAAAGGCTAATATCCACACAAGAGAAATCCTTTGTAGTATTCAGAAACCCAAATATATGTACCATGTAGAAAATCTGCATCTCACTCTGAATACTATAAAGGTGAAGCTGTCTTCCACTCAAAAATCCCTGATATATGTAACAGTTAAAGGAGAACTTGAAGTTAGACTTTGCATTTTCTGATATGAAAATTCACTTATTGGTTAATTTGGAAGGATGGATGGTTCCACTGAGGTTAAGTTTCTCTTGTCGCTTAAAATCTAGATGGTCTGTGATGAGAGCACCTCATTTTTAATGTAGGGGAACTACACTACTAGTTTCAGCTGAGACATATGTGGCCTGGCCACCTAAATGCACATTTATTAAATAATGCTAACATTAAAATAAGTTCAACCCAGACATATTTTAGAGAGAAGCGACAGTCCAGGATAACTGAGATACTAGGATTGGGATTCAGTGTTAGGAAAAAGTAAACTCTTTTTCCAAGGACTCAGATATTGTTTTGCTGCAGCTCCAGGATTTGGAGGAAAGAAGAGGCTCATTTGGATAAACTTTAAGTGGACAACTGCAGAGCATAACTGGAAGCCATGAAGTCTCGAAGGACAAATGGATCTGGCTCAGAGGCAGAGTGTAGCCAGAAGTAATGTCATGGGATTTCCTGCTTAGCAATTAGACTGAGAAGTTGATGCTATAGCTTTCAGCTACAGCACTGGCAAATTACCTCAACCACAGAAAAAGTGAAATCCTCCAATGTATCTCTCTCTGCTTTTTCCTTATATGTTGCTGTGGAAGGAATCTCCTGAACTAAGGATGAATGTTAGGACTCTTCCTATGCTACCGGATGGAAACTGGCAATGCCAACAGGCACTAACAATTGTGCAGAATGAGACTTGGGTTTTCAAGGTCAGCTGAACCTCTAACTGTCTCCCAAAGGGTANGTATCTCTGTCTGCTTTTTCCTTATATGTTGCTGTGGAAGGAATCTCCTGAACTAAGGATGAATGTTAGGACTCTTCCTATGCTACCGGATGGAAACTGGCAATGCCAACAGGCACTAACAATTGTGCAGAATGAGACTTGGGTTTTCAAGGTCAGCTGAACCTCTAACTGTCTCCCAAAGGGTACAACCAGGTTGAACAGTGAGATACAAGAAGAAACCCAGAGAATGGTAGTGAGGGTCCAGTCAGTGTTCCATGCAAGCTAGGAATGTTTTTCTGTTACCACTTCCAACCCTTTGAAACAACTTCTTGGCATGCTGTCCCCTTCTGGGAAAAACAAACATTTCCAAAAACCTCATACTCCGAATGTTTACCGCATGCACCAAGATTTGCATAAGATGACAGGTGAAAGGAAGACTCTGACACTTTGTTATAGACATCAGTGGATGATAAAACATGCTTGACAGAGTCAGTGTCAAAAGAGAACAGTCTCTAGGGAACACAGGCAAATAAAAGTTCTGAAGAACAAGATGAGACCACTGGGTCCTCTCATGTGAGTCTTGGGGTGTGCTTTGGGGTGTTTTTCTCCGCATGCTGGTAACACCACTTTTAAAAGCTTGGTGGAGAGAAAGAGAATGTGGATCTCTGTGACCAAGGGATCAACAGTGGCATGCACACACTCCTTTAAACAAGACATGGGAAAACTGATTGGAAAGACCACAAGCAGACGATCATGTTCAGGACCAGATCAAAGGATGGTTTAGAAATTCAACCAAAGCATGTCCAGTTAACTCTATACAGACAGTGCCAGATGTGAGCAGATATTTAGGAAAAAGAGGTTGACCCTGAAGTTCCTTAATTTGGGGTGAGAGGTTTTCTTTCAAAGCTCTAGTTGGGGTGGTTCTCTCAAATTTGAGAAGGATCTGGAGGAATAGAAGGGTGAAAAGTGGGCTGAAGGTGATTTGGGGTGGAATCCTCTTCAGAGGAAGTTCACCGGACAGCGAAGAACCCATCATGGGAAGTACCTGTGGTTGCTTGGACTGTCAAGGTCTGAGCATGCTGCCTGCCAATCAGCCCGTGGAGGTGGGCAGTGTAATCAGAAGAAGCTTTGAGGCTGGTGATGACAAGGCTGCGGAGACGCCGCAGGCAGAGAATGGACCACCGTCTCCTGGAGGGGGTCGGAATTCCTAACTTCTACAAGGAAGCTATCAAAGGCAGACTCCTGAGCTTTCCATGAGATGGCCACACTGCCCGAAGTCACATTTGAGACAGTGAGGTGGCTAAGGAGAGGCTCAGCTACTAAAGTGAGAAGAAACAAAGAAAATACAAGCAGCACGTCGACGTAAAACTCTACTAGGTCAAAATCAAAACATGTAAGACTAAATCTACCCAGTTGTAACCTTTACCCTCTGAGGAAGGAACTTGCCCTCTTTGAAAACCAGCTTGAGCCACGAGAAAGAGATACGTGTCTTTGATTTCTGTAGGTTTTGATGAACTTTCATCTGGTTGGGGTGAGAATGAGATACTGCTGGCTAGCTCACTGTTTTTCCTGGGGTCCACGCTGATAACAATTTGTAGTCTCACGCAGAATGAGGACAGACCCTCCCTCAGCCTTGGGCAACTTAAAATGAGGGAGTTTGGATACCGCAGTGTTCATCCTTTTCTTGAATTCTCCCAGAATATGGGAACCATTTTTGTGAGAAGAGAAGACTCTCCTGTTTACTCCACAAATGACTTTTAATTTCAGTCTGTGATGTCTAATTTTATCTGTCAGGAGAAGGCATTGTCCAAAAATGTGCTGAGAATGCTATTTGGAAATGGAAAAGGCTCTCCTTGTTGAATTCACGTAGAACTGTCTTTTGCTGCATTCCAGAGAGCATCTCTGATGGTGTGCACGTCACAGATAACACAGACTTGCGGAGGGCAGTTCACTCTTCGGCTAACCAAGTTCCTTATATAAACATGCCTACTCTGTTCCTGCCATCTGCCATTCACTGTTCTGGGAGCAAGCCAGCATGTTCTGGTCTTTTCTCCTAGAGGTGGCCTTGGGATTGGGGAGGTCTGAATAGTGTGACTCCCTCCTACACTCATCTGATGAATAACCTTTGCTGACTGTCGTCACTTTCCCAATTCATTGTCATTCAATCATTGGAATATTGGGGTTTGGGGAACTCAAAGGCACTCGGAAGACAAAAACCATCATATAACATACAATATAATTTTTAAGACCTCTTTGACCAATCTAGAGATCTTCCCAAGTCAAGAACAGCTCTCATCAGAGTTTTTTAGTTATTGAGGAAGAGAATTCTTTTTTCCAGATTCAGCTTGGCAATCTGGACCACACTATATATTATGCTGTAAATGGCTTGGTCAGTGATAAAGTAGGAAAGTCACCATATGGGCTGCTGCTGGAAGAGAGGCATGGTCAACAGTGCTCCAGGCTAGTGTCAGGGAATAGTTGCTGCCTTGTTACCTGGGCTTCTATGGGAGTGAAGGAGTGGCTTCATCCTGCAAAAAAGACTCTGGAGAGAGGGCGTTAGGAACAGGCAAATGTGTGTGTACCTGTGGTGGCCGTGGCACTGATGGTTTTGGTCTGCATGCTGGGAGCGAGTCCAGAGAGGTAGACAATAAAGTCATTACTAGGGCGGAGCCCTGAGATGTGGGCTGTTCGTTCAGCACCAGAGACATTATATTCCATGGTCTCCAGGAACCTATTGGAATCAATAATTTCAACGGTAAAGGTCTCAAAGGCACCATCAGTAGCGGTCCAGGAGAGATTGAAACTCTCAGAAGTGATGTCGGAAACACTTAAGTTTCCAAGTTCAGGTTCTCCAGCTGAAAAAGGAGGGGTAGGAGAAAAGAAACAAATAAATCTGAATTAATCACAGGGCTCGGGTTTTAAGACTGTAGTTGTTAATAGCTGAATAGAAAGATCTGATACTGCAGGGTCAGGGCAAAACAAAGCAATGTTACCCATCAGTGCCAGTAGGAGAGAAAAGGGGGAGTTTGTTAAAAGGAAAAACACAAAAAGGAAGGTATAGTAAGTAGATTTGCCTGCTCAGGAGCTGCCACACCTGATCAGGGCCTGCCTGAGATCTGGCCTGAGTGAGGACACAGGCTGAGTGTCGGCGGCAGGAACTGCTCTGCCGAAGCCCTGGTGCTTCTGGGAGCCGCACCTCAGGGATGCTGGCTGTCGGTCAAAAGATATGAGTGCTGGCAGCTTCCAGTCTCTTAAATTGCACTCAGGAGACCATCTGCACTTGCTTCGGCAGGCAGGTATCCTCTGCTTTGAGGGAGTTCCCCTCTATTCAGATGAGGACTAAATAATTCTGCCATTCCCCTCCCACGGTGGTGCCTTGAGGCTTCTGATTTTGTGACTTAAAGGGAACTGGCAATTTGTCAGTGTGGTTCTTCGTACTTCTGACAAGGGCCAGCTGTTCTCAGATTCTGTTAAAATAGCTTGTCTTTTCTTAACTGCTTCTCCGGGGGCCAAGAAGGCTAGTATCGCCTTGCCAACCGAGAGAGCTGAGCCAGGATGAGGCCATCAGGCAGCCCTGTCCGGCCAGGAAGTAACATTTTGTCTCAATGCTTTTCTGAGCAACAGGAATAAAACATGCAGAGGGCAGGCAGGAGCAGGGTTTGCAAAGCTAGTATTGTCTCTCTAGCAGGGCAGGAGAGAGCTCTCCCTTCCCAAGAGATCTGGTGGAATGCAGACCAGATGGAATTACGGCTCTTCCTCCCCACAGACCAACTCATCAGGAGCAAGCATGTTGGTATCATTATAAGGAAATAAAAAGCCAAAACGTAAAAATGCTAAGAACACCGAAACCACAAGGTCTACAGGAAAGATGAAAAGTGGTGGATGATTTCTCTGCCTTCTGAGAGGGAACGGTTTGTGGATGTGATAAAAGGGCCCCGGGGCCATCCAGGGCAGCGTCAGCTGCAGTTCTCAGGCATTTCAGGGTCACCATCCACACATCAGTCGCCTGTGCTGTAGGCTTGTATCAGCAAGAGTTACTGAAATGGCGCGGGCGGAAAAGGAGAGCTGTTTTTAGCAGAATCAACTAGGACAGAAGTTCACACAAAATTTAAGTTGCAATAATTATCGGAAAATGGGAAAGGCATATTCAAAACCAAACCAACCAACCTCTGCTCAACTTCAGACCAATGGGGGCACAAACCAGGGCCAGGGAGGGCTGTGCTCTTAAGCAAGGTCCAGGGGACACAAGGCTCTGTCACTGGCGCAGAATGATGAGCACCTGGAATGCACCCTCCTGGGTCTGGGCTGAGAGTGCGCCATCCAAAGGCCAATAGTCCAGGGAGCAACTCCTCACTAAAAGAACAAAAAGGGCTCGGATCTTTGACACTCACAGCTCGGGACATTCATCGCTTCAGTCGCTGCTGGGTGTGCTTCTGCTAATGAATGGATTTTCTTTGGTACAGTCTCCAGTCATAATTATGTGATTTCTTTTTCTTTTCTGGTCTAGCTATTTGCTAATTTGATGTTCTAACAATGACTCAGTATCTGACAGAACTGCTCGGAGGAGGGTAATTCTGTTCTCTTATTATACTCAGTTCATTTTAGAGAAACAGTTAAATGAAAACATTTCTTTCTAAATGCAAGAACCATGGTGCCCATACCCTTGAGGGATCCGGGATAGTAAAGCACCATTTTCAACTTCCAGCTAAAGGACTCTAAAGTAAATAACATGTGCTCCATCAGAACTCACGCATGGGAAGGTTGGCCTCTGGTTTCATCCAGCCACGAGGGACGAGAATGGAGACCATCAAGCTGGCTCATGAAATGGAAAGCTGTCAGTCAAAAGCGATGCAGTTACAGGACTAGACAGGTGAGGTCTGGGAGAGGTTAGAGGTCAGAAGAGGCCACATCTGCACGTACATTCCTGAGACATCAAAGGCATCTGGACCAAGGCACAGCCCACGGGCAGGTCTCTGAGCATGCAAGGTCAGCAGTTAATGGGCATATGGGAAGGATTTAGGTATGGATGCAAGCTGACCCCTCGTGTGATCTCTTGGAGAGAAATCCCCCTGGACAGGGAGAACAAGGTACCTGTGGAGGCCTCAGCAGAGAGCACTGGGGTCCTATAGCCCCGAATCACCCCCTGGATGGTAACTCTGTAAGGGGTGGCGGCCTTCAGGCCCGGGACATCCACGGTCCGCAGGTTCCCAGGCACCGTGAGGTTCTGAGCCGCCTCCACTCTGTTGGCCTCCTGCACCTGAATGACAAAGTGCTCAAAGGCCTGGTCAGCTGCGGTCCAGTTGAGTCTGAGGCCATCCCAGCCAGCCTCAGTCACGGCTAAGTCTCCCAGCTGGGGGAGCTCCGCTGAAGAGGGACAGAGAGGAATTTGTCAGTCCTGCCAACAAAACATGAGGAAGCAACGTCCCACAGCCCAGCTCTAGGGAAGACAGAAAGGGGCAAAAGGTTTTCTTGTGTTTGTGTGTGTGTGGTCATGCCTGATCTCAGGAAATTTTCAGTTTGAACTGTGGCAACTGGCCACAGCTTTCTTAGGGAGATGAAGACGGTCACAGAGGGGATCATCTGTGTTGCTTATCCTTGACTTGGTGATGCCAATATGTCCCCGAATATTTTCAACCATTGACAACCCACTGGGAGGTCTCTGAGGACCATGCATGACTAACACCTAAAAGGCCGTGGAAAAGGTGGCATTGTGGGTCAGGGGAAGGGAAGCAAGAATTGGTTAGAAGTACAGAGACGTCCCTCGTGGCTCAGATGGTAAAGAATCCGCTTGCAAGGCAGGATTCCGGGGCTCCATCCCTGGGTCAGAAAGATCCCTTGGAGGAGGAAATGGCAACCCACTCCAGTGTTCTTGCCTGGAGAATCCCAGGGACAGGGGAGCCTGGTGGGCTGCCGTCTGTGGGGTCGCACAGAGTCGGACACGACTGAGCGACTTAGCAGCAGCAGCAGCATGTGCACCCTCCTGTATGCTTTAAACATCGTCTCTAGGTTACTTATAATACCGAACGCAAGGTAAATGCTATGCATATCACCAGTGCATGGCACATTCAAGTTTTTGTTTTTGCTCCCCGGAATTCTTTCCCCTAATATTTTTGATATTGGTTAGTTGAATTTGAGAATGCGGAACCCACGGATACAAAGATGTTTTGATGTTTCTCCTTGAAACTTCTTGGTCACGTGGGAGAGAATTCCCTGCTTCATTCTCATTACTGAACTTTGGAGAGATCCTCTCTTTGCTGGCAACAGGCTCGCTGACTGGGTGCACAAAGCATGTGCTGAATCAGGTTTGGACAAGTCTGATGCTTTATCTCCAGACTTTTCTCATCTGTCAGGGATCAAAGTTTCCATACTGGGTTCTTGGCTTGGCACGTTCCCTCCTGGCTTCTCCTGACAGCGCTCTGTGCCTGAATGAAGAATGCCTGCTTCACAAAGCGAGGCCCTGTGTGTGAAATGAGTGTCTCCTCCTAATTAAAAGTGGTTATGTTCTGCTCTGCTGCCGAGCAGCACCCATCATTCATTTTTCTACAGTGTAGGCCGGGGAGGCCTGGCATGCTGTGGTTCAAGGGGTCACAAAGAGCTGGACATGACTGAGCGACTGAACTGAACAATGTGGGAAGGAAATGTAATATAGTCATTACTGATATAGAAAGTTTGGGTTCCAGATAAGGAAAAACTCACTGCCTTTTTTTTTTCCCAGTCTTTTTTTTTTTTTTTTTGAGGCTGACGTGACCATGGATTCAAAGTTAGAAAAGAAAAAATCTGCAAGATTTCCGTCAGAAAAAGTATGAGGTACTGGTTCTCAGGTATTCCAGGATTTGGTGCTCATGGGACATCTGTCCAAACCGGACCTTTTGGAGGGGCTGCATTTAGACTGCAGAACTGGTCCTTTTATGGAAGAACTGGGTTGGAGACACGGGTGCGGACGGCTGTCTCCTCCTTCCCAGATCACCAAGAAGGGCTGTTCATTTACCTGTCATATAGTGGGTCTCCTTGCAAGACTGCCCATGCAAAAGGGATTCTACTGCTAAAAACACAAAGTTTATAAACTGCAGATGTAGAGCACGATACTCTGCTCTGAGATCTCATGTCCCAAAGGCCCCTTTTGCTCCTGTTTGGTTTCATAATATTTCAGNCCTGTCATATAGTGGGTCTCCTTGCAAGACTGCCCATGCAAAAGGGATTCTACTGCTAAAAACACAAAGTTTATAAACTGCAGATGTAGAGCACGATACTCTGCTCTGAGATCTCATGTCCCAAAGGCCCCTTTTGCTCCTGTTTGGTTTCATAATATTTCAGGAAACACAGGCCATTGATAATCTGGCCAGGTAAGGTGTACTGCCACATAACTTTTCTTATACAGTTTCTAGCAAGGACCAGGTTTATTCAGTATATCTCAGCAAGAAAGACAATTCATTTGATTAGGTTATTTGGCTGGGATTAAAACACAGGGTGTGTAAAGAAGGGCACGAGCTTAGAGCCCAGCATAGAAACACTCCAGGTTAGAATACTGGAGTTGGTATCTTTTCCCTTCTCCAGGGGATCTTCCCAACCCAGGGATCAAACCCAGGTATCCCTCACTGCAGGCAGATTCTTTACCAGCTGAGCCACAAGGGAAGCCCATAAAAACCCTAATCCCCCAAATCAGACCCATTTCTCCACGATCCTTTTAAAGCTGTTTCTAGCAACCTCACGACCAGCCTGGTTTTCTGTAACAGATGGAGTTGCATATTTTCAGGGGACAAATTGAGATGAATTGTTTTTCCTCTCCAAACTGAATCTAAAACATTGAAGTCCAACATGACTGTCCTTTCTTGGAAACAGCCCTGCTTCAAGGATCTGCTAAGGAGAGAGAGACAGACTTGGCTAACTTCTGCAGATGATGAAAGATCATTTCAGAGGTTATTCTGCAGAGGTGTGACTACCAGATGGACGGCCATCAGTGACTCTGAGGCCACTGATGCTAAGATTTCTCTAGAAACTTCTGACCGTATTCTGTGACAACACTGCTGGGTATGTTAATTATACTATGATATGTTGGTACTGAATAAATTTAGCTATTTGCCATTCAAAATTTACCACAGAAATGAGTGCCTTGCCTAAGTACTTGCATCCATTACCTCATTTACTGCTCATGACAGTGTTCTGAGGTCAGAGTATTATCTCTGAGAGTTAATAAGGTGAGAAAAGAAGGCTCAGAGATGTAAGATGAGATACCCAAGAATATTCAGCCAGTAAGGTGGAATTCCAGCTCAGACCCTCTGGAGTTAGAGCCTGAGTTCACGCTGACTGCCAGCAGCTTTGAGAGCAGTCCCTGGCTCCTGGGGACTTTTCTCTATTCCAGTGACAGGCTGGGGTCCCTGGCGTGGGGAAGAGGGTTGTATACCTGTGAAGACCTCCACAGCAAGGGGTTGAGTGCTATGGTCCCTGACCTCGCCACGCAGGGTGACTGTGTAAGAGGTGCCAGCCTTGAGGCCTGGAATCTCCACGGAGTGCTGGCTGCCAGGAACCGTGAGACTGTGAACGTCTTGGGGCTGATCAGTCTCCCGTATCTTAATGGCAAACTGCTCATAGATCCCCTCGGGGCTGGTCCAGTGCAGTCTGAGGGCATCCCAGTTAACCTCGGTCACCGTGAGGCTCCCCAGACCTGGAACCTCCTCTGCACAAGGAGAGAGAGTTGCCAAGTTACTGAAAAAGGCAATAGCATTCTGGGATTCAGGTGAGACGGCACTGTGGCTGAGGTCGGGAGAGTCGTCTGGTTGGTGCTGATCACAGATGTGTGATTTACAGCAGGTGTTGAGCACACTCTAGCTGTTGGCACTGAAGCCAGGGCATTTCTAGTCAGCCTTTGTCTTTCATAGACAGTCCTCAGAACTGCTCACAACTTCCATTCTTGACGTACAGATGGGGCTTCAGGGAGAGAGTCCTTTGGTGTGTTCTTAAAATGAGCTCAGATCAATTTTTTTTTTCCCCACTCGCCAAGTGTGCTTTCCAACTTCTTAGATAATATGGCTGAAACTTGCTTTGAAAGAAAAGTCACTGCTTAATTTATGCAAGAGAAGAGAACATGGAGCTCTCCACAGAANGGTTGGTGCTGATCACAGACGTGTGATTTACAGCAGGTGTTGAGCACACTCTAGCTGTTGGCACTGAAGCCAGGGCATTTCTAGTCAGCCTTTGTCTTTCATAGACAGTCCTCAGAACTGCTCACAACTTCCATTCTTGACGTACAGATGGGGCTTCAGGGAGAGAGTCCTTTGGTGTGTTCTTAAAATGAGCTCAGATCAATTTTTTTTTTCCCCACTCGCCAAGTGTGCTTTCCAACTTCTTAGATAATATGGCTGAAACTTGCTTTGAAAGAAAAGTCACTGCTTAATTTATGCAAGAGAAGAGAACATGGAGCTCTCCACAGAATTGGCTCCCGTGCTAGGCCTAGGACCTGGCCAAACAAGGGACAGGACCTCTGGGTGAATCACGGCACTCCCCGCTGGAATAGGAGTGGAGCCCAGTTTAGATGAGGGAAGAGCGTGGATCCCTCCTAAGCGAGAGGAAGCAAGCTAGTGAAGCAGTCTAGAGTACCTGTTAAGACTTCAACAGAGTGAGGGGCTGTGCTGAAGTCCCGTGTGACCCCGCGGATGGTGATGCTATAGTGAGTGGCTGCCTTGAGCCCAGGCAGGTCCACGGACCTCAGCCCTCCCGGGACAGTGAGGTTCTGGGCTGCCTCCTCCGTGCCAGGCTCCTGCACCTGAATGAGAAACTGCTCGTAGACTCCTTCCGGAGCCGTCCAGTTGAGTCTGAGGGCCTCCCAGCCCACCTTGGACACCGTGACCTCTCCCAAGTGGGGAGTGTCTCCTGGAGAAGGACAAAGAACTCGTTTAATGATCAAATCACACACGCCGATCCAGGGACTCTGTAACGGAAGAGCAGGCCTGACGTTACTTTTTTAAAGGAACGTGACTTTCTTTAGAGAGCCGTGCATCACGCAGCTTCCTAAATTTGAGGAACAGAGCCGACGGGGTGAGGTGCAGGAAAACATTCGTGGTCTTATTTTCTTAAGGAATTGCCCTCTCCTCCAGAAGACAAGATTAGTATGATTATTTTTCCTTTTAGACATAATGCCTTAGCCTCCCTCCCCGGGAGGAAGCCTGTGAAGCCAAAGGGCCCTGCCATAGGGGCTCAGCGCATAGTCCCCAGGCTGGGCATTGCAGGGCCCCAGAGGCTGTGGTTCACGTTTCAGGCACTGTGAAAGCCACCCCAGGAGCTGTGCAGCCTTGTCTCTTCCCGTTACTAGGCACCACAGTGCTATAACTTGGGGCATTCAAGTCTGTTCAAAAACGAGTTGCGTCTGATGATCCTTGGGCAGTTTCCTGCTGGGAAAAACAGAAGCTAGAGACAGAAAGGTAGGAGGTACCTGTGGAGGCCTCAGCAGAGAGCACGGGAGTCCTGTAGCCCCGGATCACCCCCTGGATGGTGACTCTGTAAGGGGTGGCGGCCTTCAGGCCCGGGACGTCCACAGCCCGCAGGCTCCCGGGCACCGTGAGGTTCTGAGCCGCCTCCACCCCGCTGGCCTCCTGCACCTGAATGACAAAGTGCTCGTAGGCCTGGTCAGCTGCGGTCCAGTTGAGTCTGAGGCTGTCCCAGCCAGCCTCGGTCACGGTGAGGTTTCCCAGTTCAGGGGTGTAGTCTGAATAATGACAGAGACGGGGTTCGTTAAACCATGCCTGAAATGCTTTCCATTTGGGAGCTCGGAAACGCAAACCCGCTTTGGGTGCTGAGTGGCCGCAGGGCCCGGCCTCATGCTCCACTCACCGCACCCCTGAGCCGTGCTATTACCATCAAAACACAAGCAGGAAAGTCAGTATGATACTTGTTTTGCCCTGTTGCATAGGGGGGTTTGTCTTTTGAACATGTTTTTCCATTGACCAGCGTCCTGTGGATTTGGAGAATGTTACACATCGCTGTTAGCACTGCTCTAGGCTGCACTTTCCATTTTGAAAAGCATCTCTCATCCTAAGGATGAGACCATAAGGAAGAGCTTTGAGCTGCTCTCTTGGGATCCTTAGTCTGAGCTGGCCAGCCTGCTGTACTTTGAGAAAACTGGCTCCTCTTAGATTCCCTTCCTTTCTGTGCTTCCTCCATCAGCCTGGGAAGGCATGTTTCACAGTCTCTTTATGCTGGGATTTTTGTCAGTTTGTGGGGCTCAAATCAGTTTACATAAACCACTGTGGACAGATCAGAGATAAATTAACACGGGACAAGTAAGGCTGTCCTGAACAAAGAGCTGAGTCTCTGCAAAGCTCTCCCTCATTGGACAGAAAGAAATGCCCTAGAGAACAGTTATTAAGCTCAATTAAAGCTGAATTTGCTGCCTTTATTCATCTCTGGAATGAGCACAGGGCAGAACACTCACATGTCTCACTTCAAGGCGATAATTTTCCCAGGACTGAGCCTAAATGGTTTTTGCATCACCTGGGAAGAAAGGATTTTATCTGGAAACATCCTCTAAACAACAGAGTAAGAACTGACTTGAGCTTATATAAGTGAATACATTGATTCTCTCCATATGTACTTTATATTGTTGCTTATTTCAAATCACCCTCCTGTGTCCATTAAAGCTGACTTCTCATTCAAAAATCTTAGCTTGCTATTAGATTGAAGATATCCCTTCAGAAGGGACAGTGTTTCTTCCCCAGAATCTATTTGATCTAGACTTTTTTACTTTCTGGGGAATGTTCTTCCTGATTGTTCTAGTTTGACAAAATCTGACATACTTCAAATCCTGTTTGATCTCCAACAGGGGACTGATAACTAGGATCTGAGGGTCAGATCTAGCCTGCTGCCTATTCTGGTAATCACTGAGCTAACAACACTTTCAATTTTTTTAAATGGTTCGAAAAATCTAAAGAAGAACACTTCATGAAGATGAAATGTATGAGATTCAAATTTTGATGTCATAAGTAAATTGTCACTGGGACCCAGCCAGGCCTACGCAGCCACATTCTGCTGATGGCTGCTTGTGTGCTGCTGTGGTGCCACAGAGGAGCTGAGCCCGTATGGCCTGAAAAGTCTAAAATACCGACTGTCCTTGCAGAAAGTATATGGCATGCCTGACCTTGACTGTCATTCTTACGGACACTTCCTTTAACCAAATCTGTGTCCTGGAGCCCTTGTCTGAGACCACATAGCAGTTCTTAACCACACAAACATGATCCAGGTGAGGAAGAGAGGGCTCCAAGCTCTAAGGGATGTATCTATCCATACTTCTTGGGGAAAGAAAGGAAAAACGGTCAGCCATCTTTCAGCCCAGTGGCCTCTGTGCAGCGGGGCACAGTGCTCCAGGAGCAGCAATTATCCCCTTGAACTTGGACTTTCAGCACAGCTAGACTCAGGCGTGTGACCTTTTCAAAGATGCCAAGAGCCCTCGTCCATAAAGAGACACGGGACAAAACCCAATCTACATCAGACTGCAAAGTTTAGGGAATCAATTCTGTGGCTCAAAAATTCTCCTTTTTTATCCCACTTTCTTCTTCCTTTTTTCTCCTGCTGCTGTCAAAACTGCTTGTCTGGGACTTAGCTGACGCTGACAGTTGACCCCCTTCATGTGAACTAAGTCTGTGTTTCCTCTCAGGTAACTGCTTTTTAAGCTCTCTCTCTAGATTATAACATAAAATATATATATATATATATATANAACTTGCTTTGAAAGAAAAGTCACTGCTTAATTTATGCAAGAGAAGAGAACATGGAGCTCTCCACAGAACTGGCTCCCATGCTAGGCCTAGGACCTGGCCAAACAAGGGACAGGACCTCTGGGTGAATCACGGCACTCCCTGCTGGAATAGGAGTAGAGCCCAGTTTAGATGAGGCAAGAGCGTGGATCCCTCCTAAGCGGGAGGAAGCAAGCTAGTGAAGCAGTCTAGAGTACCTGTTAAGACTTCAACAGAGTGAGGGGCTGTGCTGAAGTCCCGTGTGACCCCGCGGATGGTGATGCTATAGTGAGTGGCTGCCTTGAGCCCAGGCAGGTCCACGGACCTCAGCCCTCCCGGGACAGTGAGGTTCTGGGCTGCCTCCTCCGTGCCAGGCTCCTGCACCTGAATGAGAAACTGCTCGTAGACTCCTTCCGGAGCCGTCCAGTTGAGTCTGAGGGCCTCCCAGCCCACCTTGGACACCGTGACCTCTCCCAAGTGGGGAGTGTCTCCTGGAGAAGGACAAAGAACTCGTTTAATGATCAAATCACACACGCTGATCCAGGGACTCTGTAACGGAAGAGCAGGCCTGATGTTACTTTTTTAAAGGAACGTGACTTTCTTTAGAGAGCCGTGCATCACGCAGCTTCCTAAATTTGAGGAACAGAGCCGATGGGGTGAGGTGCAGGAAAACATTCGTGGTCTTATTTATTAAGGAATTGCCCTCTCCTCCAGAAGACAAGATTAGTATGATTATTTTTCCTTTTAGACATAATGCCTTAGCCTCCCTCCCCAGGAGGAAGCCTGTGAAGCCAAAGGGCCCTGCCATAGGGGCTCAGTGCACAGTTCCCAGGCTGGGCATTGCAGGGCCCCAGAGGCTGTGGTTCACGTTTCAGGCACTGTGAAAGCTGCCCCAGGAGCTGTGCAGCCTTGTCTCTTCCCATTACTAGGCACCACAGTGCTATAACTTGGGGCATTCAAGTCTGTTCAAAAACGAGTTGCGTCTGATGATCCTTGGGCAGTTTCCTGTTGGGAAAAACAGAAGCTAGAGACAGAAAGGTAGGAGGTACCTGTGGAGGCCTCAGCAGAGAGCACTGGAGTCCTGTAGCCCCGGATCACCCCCTGGATGGTGACTCTGTAAGGGGTGGCGGCCTTCAGGCCCGGGACGTCTACAGCCCGCAGGCTCCCGGGCACCGTGAGGTTCTGAGCCGCCTCCACCCCGCTGGCCTCCTGCACCTGAATGACAAAGTGCTCGTAGGCCTGGTCAGCTGCAGTCCAGTTGAGTCTGAGGCCGTCCCAGCCAGCCTCGGTCACGGTGAGGTTTCCCAGTTCAGGGGTGTAGTCTGAATAATGACAGAGACGGGGTTCGTTAAACCATGCCTGAAATGCTTTCCATTTGGGAGCTCGGAAACGCAAACCCGCTTTGGGTGCTGAGCGGCCGCGGGGCCCGGCCTCATACTCCACTCACCGCACCCCTGAGCCGTGCTATTACCATCAAAACACAAGCAGGAAAGTCAGTATGATACTTGTTTTGCCCTGTTGCATAGGGGGGTTTGTCTTTTGAACATGTTTTTCCATTGACCAGCGTCCTGTGGATTTGGAGAATGTTACACATCGCTGTTAGCACTGCTCTAGGCTGCACTTTCCATTTTGAAAAGCATCTCTCATCCTAAGGATGAGACCATAAGGAAGAGCTTTGAGCTGCTCTCTTGGGATCCTTAGTCTGAGCTGGCCAGCCTGCTGTACTTTGAGAAAACNGTCCCAGCCAGCCTCGGTCACGGTGAGGTTTCCCAGTTCAGGGGTGTAGTCTGAATAATGACAGAGACGGGGTTCGTTAAACCATGCCTGAAATGCTTTCCATTTGGGAGCTCGGAAACGCAAACCCGCTTTGGGTGCTGAGCGGCCGCGGGGCCCGGCCTCATGCTCCACTCACCGCACCCCTGAGCCGTGCTATTACCATCAAAACACAAGCAGGAAAGTCAGTATGATACTTGTTTTGCCCTGTTGCATAGGGGGGTTTGTCTTTTGAACATGTTTTTCCATTGACCAGCGTCCTGTGGATTTGGAGAATGTTACACATCGCTGTTAGCACTGCTCTAGGCTGCACTTTCCATTTTGAAAAGCATCTCTCATCCTAAGGATGAGACCATAAGGAAGAGCTTTGAGCTGCTCTCTTGGGATCCTTAGTCTGAGCTGGCCAGCCTGCTGTACTTTGAGAAAACTGGCTCCTCTTAGATTCCCTTCCTTTCTGTGCTTCCTCCATCAGCCTGGGAAGGCATGTTTCACAGTCTCTTTATGCTGGGATTTTTGTCAGTTTGTGGGGCTCAAATCAGTTTACATAAACCACTGTGGACAGATCAGAGATAAATTAACACGGGACAAGTAAGGCTGTCCTGAACAAAGAGCTGAGTCTCTGCAAAGCTCTCCCTCATTGGACAGAAAGAAATGCCCTGGAGAACAGTTATTAAGCTCAATTAAAGCTGAATTTGCTGCCTTTATTCATCTCTGGAATGAGCACAGCGCAGAACACTCACATGTCTCACTTCAAGGCGATAATTTTCCCAGGACTGAGCCTAAGTGGTTTTTGCATCACCTGGGAAGAAAGGATTTTATCTGGAAACATCCTCTAAACAACAGAGTAAGAACTGACTTGAGCTTATATAAGTGAATACATTGATTCTCTCCATATGTACTTTATATTGTTGCTTATTTCAAATCACCCTCCTGTGTCCATTAAAGCTGACTTCTCATTCAAAAATCTTAGCTTGCTATTAGATTGAAGATATCCCTTCAGAAGGGACAGTGTTTCTTCCCCAGAATCTATTTGATTCAGACTTTTTTACTTTCTGGGGAATGTTCTTCCTGATTGTTCTAGTTTGACAAAATCTGACATACTTCAAATCCTGTTTGATCTCCAACAGGGGACTGATAACTAGGATCTGAGGGTCAGATCTAGCCTGCTGCCTATTCTGGTAATCACTGAGCTAACAACACTTTCAATTTTTTTAAATGGTTCGAAAAATCTAAAGAAGAACACTTCATGAAGATGAAATGTATGAGATTCAAATTTTGATGTCATAAGTAAATTGTCACTGGGACCCAGCCAGGCCTACGCAGCCACATTCTGCTGATGGCTGCTTGTGTGCTGCTGTGGTGCCACAGAGGAGCTGAGCCCGTATGGCCTGAAAAGTCTAAAATACTGACTGTCCTTGCAGAAAGTATATGGCATGCCTGACCTTGACTGTCATTCTTACGGACACTTCCTTTAACCAAATCTGTGTCCTGGAGCCCTTGTCTGAGACCATATAGCAGTTCTTAACCACACAAACATGGTCCAGGTGAGGAAGAGAGGGCTCCAAGCTCTAAGGGATGTATCTATCCATACTTCTTGGGGAAAGAAAGGAAAAACGGTCAGCCATCTTTCAGCCCAGTGGCCTCTGTGCAGCGGGGCACAGTGCTCCAGGAGCAGCAATTATCCCCTTGAACTTGGACTTTCAGCACAGCTAGACTCAGGCGTGTGACCTTTTCAAAGATGCCAAGAGCCCTCGTCCATAAAGAGACACGGGACAAAACCCAATCTACATCAGACTGCAAAGTTTAGGGAATCAATTCTGTGGCTCAAAAATTCTCCTTTTTTATCCCACTTTCTTCTTCCTTTTTTCTCCTGCTGCTGTCAAAACTGCTTGTCTGGGACTTAGCTGACGCTGACAGTTGACCCCCTTCATGTGAACTAAGTCTGTGTTTCCTCTCAGGTAACTGCTTTTTAGGCTCTCTCTCTAGATTATAACATAAAATATATATATATATATATATATATTTTTTTTTTTTTTCCCCCATGGAAGAAACTTAAGATACCAGGTTGCAAGAGATGTGGGGAGACTTACCTAATCGGGCAAGGGATTAGGATTGTCCCTTCAGTTGTTACAGATCGTCCATTAAGCTGTCGCAGTAAAGATGATTGGAAAGAGGAGATCCACCTTAGAAAGTGTCTCTTTCTCACGAGAACCATCTTTTCTCTTTGCATCAGCTTCTGTACATGCCTCAGATGCTATTATTCAATGTCCCTCATATTCTGCTTCATCGCTTGGCACAGCTGATAGAGCAATTTTCACATGATGTCATGTTGCTCAGCAAGTGATACTAGTCATTTACTCTTGTAATAGTCCACCAAAATTTTTGGCTACTGGTGCCCTACCCAGAACACTTCACTAAACAAATGCCTGACAGATAAGTAAAAGTGTAATTCCAACGAATAAAATCAGTAGTTAAAGGGAGGTGGGTAAGAATTAGGAAAAGAGAGGGAATGATATGAATAAAAATACAGCAAACAGCATTCGAGATGGAGACCAAGAGGCTTCGTGTAAATGCGGACTCTGCATTTCAGCAGCAAACGACAGGCTTCATGTAAATGCGGACTCTGCATTTCAGCAGCAAACGACCCACTTGTGGGCTTACCGCCCCAGAAGCCCAGTGTTTCCGTTGTGTATTCCACACTGAATTTCTTGGCCTTTCTTTATGAAAAGGCTGTTGTCTTTTTTCTTACAGCTGTGCACTGGCATCTACCCTCTGAACAATGTCAGTGGGCCTGGGAAATCAGAATTTCAAAATCCCTGTTTCTGGGCTCACGGTGAGTTGACCAGCTGGCCTGGAGGAATTTCTGGCTGCGCCAACTTTAAATCTTTAGATTTCCACCATNTGTTGTCTTTTTTCTTACAGCTGTGCACTGGCATCTACCCTCTGAACAATGTCAGTGGGCCTGGGAAATCAGAATTTCAAAATCCCTGTTTCTGGGCTCACGGTGAGTTGACCAGCTGGCCTGGAGGAATTTCTGGCTGCGCCAACTTTAAATCTTTAGATTTCCACCATCATGTAGATGGTCATTACCAAGTGCTGACTGACGAGGCATCCGCTTTTAATGCTCACTGCTGGGAAACAGGGTGATTCTCCTGCAGCAGCGGAGTGGCCAAATTCAGGCCCGAGGACCACCTAAGGGGAGATTCAATTGTTTTGATCTCCTCTTGTAAAGTAAATGGAAAGTCAAAGCTTTGCCTGCTCTAACAGTTTTGGGGGACTTAACACTGTCAAGAATGAAGCCCAAGCCTCTAGCATGATCTTCACTGCCCTTTGTAGAAGATGCTGATGATGCCCGTGACCTTGAGCCCTGCTCTCTCCAGCTCCCTCATACAGCAGACTGTATGGCTGGCGTTGCACTAACATAAATTTTCTCACGCTTTTGAACTTCCCACGTGCTGTCCCTTTAGCTGGGAATGTCATCACTCCCTTCTCCACTTGCCCAATTCTTGTTTCTTTTTGAGGACTCGGTAAAGTACCACCTCTCCCAAGAAGCCTTCTCTGATACCCTGCCTCCGTTTTGCTCAAGTCTGGGATGGGTATTTGCCTCTGTGCTCCTGTAGCTTCCCACACTTGCCTCTAAACAAACTGGGCCCAGTCTTATCATTTCGGTTTCCATCCTCTCATTCTCACTGCAGTAGGCATCCTTTCCTGGGGGCAGGGGTTGTGTCTCTCTGTTCTCTATGCCAGTGCTGCCTGACCCATGGCAGGTAAGAAATAAATATTTGTTGGATGGATAAATATTTGACTAAATTTCAGTTTGCTCCATGAGAAAAATCAAAGAGGCCAATTAGAGCAGAGTGTTCTCTATTACTTGCAGCTGTTGCTAAAAACAAAATTCCACCTCTCTGCTTCCCCAGACCCTTGAGAATTATGGGGGTATCGCTGTTGAGCCTTACATGGTGTGGAAAGATGCTTTGCCGGCCTTGTGTATCTGCACATTCTCCCTGCTTTATGTCCCTTACTGCTCATAGCAAATCATGGCCTCTACTTCAAGCAGGGCTTTGTTGAGTTTATTAGAATACAGATGCTGGGTGTGGGACAGACACTTGTTTAGTGCTAACAGGGATGTGTGCACGCTAAGCTGCTCCAGTCGTGTCTGACTCTGCGACCCTATGGACCGTAGCCCGCCGGGTTCCTCTGTCCATGGGATTCTCCAGGCAAGAATGCTGGAGTGGGTTGCCATGCCCTCCTCCAGGGGATCCTCCCAACCCGGGGATTGGATTTTCATCTCTTAGGTCTCCTGCATTGGCAGGCAGGCTCTTTACCACTAGAGCCTTTTTAAATTTCTTTCCTTACTTTATTCCCTCTTTCTTTCTCCTTCCCTCCTATCTCTCCTCCTTTCTCTCCTCCCAGTTTTATCCAGAGTAAGATTAATTATGGAGAGGGAAATGGCAGCCCACTCCAGTGTTCTTGCCTGGAAAACCCCGTAAACAGAGGAGCCTGGTGGGATGCAGTTCATGGGGTTGCAAAGAGCCAGACACAACTGAGCACAAGCTTACCTAAAGACTCCAGGAGAATGGCTTCCCTTCCCTTAACTCTTAAGGGAGAGAATCCGGGCTGTTGCTGCAGGGATGAAAGAAGAAGACCAGGAGATTGCGTGGAAATGCTGCCTCTGGAGGAGCTGGGGTCCGCAGAGGCTCCCGAAGCCTATGCCACATATTCAAGGCGCTGGGGTTGCAGCACGGAGTAACAGAGACAGAGTCCTTACATTCTGGTTGGAAGTAGGAGGCAGGCCGTGGAGCAGGGCATGGCAACCCAGTCCAGGATTCTTGCCTGGAGAACCCCATGGACAGAGGAGCCTGGCAGGCTACAGTTCATAGGGTCGCAAAGAGCTTGAGATGACCGAAGCAACTTAGCACACACGCACACAGGAGGCAGGCCACANTAGGAGGCAGGCCGTGGAGCAGGGCATGGCAACCCAGTCCAGGATTCTTGCCTGGAGAACCCCATGGACAGAGGAGCCTGGCAGGCTACAGTTCATAGGGTCGCAAAGAGCTTGAGATGACCGAAGCAACTTAGCACACACGCACACAGGAGGCAGGCCACAGATAAGTAAACCAAGCAGTGAGCGCTATTGGGCCAGGCAAGTGTCCTAAGGAACTCTGGAGCAGTCTGGGTGAATGAG
>SJYA01004809.1:0-28680 GCA_006410615.1 Neotragus moschatus
AAAAAAAAAAAAAAAAAAAAGTAATACCAGTTAAATAGCTTCTTACTTTTGAAAACCAGTGACGATTATTTTGTCCCTGCCGTCAGTAGTTTTTCAGACTGGTTATGTGGATTCTCTGTCAAGGCTCCCAGGTGACCACACCTCCGATAATAACATTGTTGTTGTTCTAGAGTCTGTGGCTCGTTCCAGCAAGCTGCTGGGTTGGTGCCAGCGGCAGACAGACGGCTATGCTGGGGTGAACGTGACGGACCTCACTATGTCGTGGAAGAGCGGCCTGGCCCTGTGTGCCATCATACACAGATACCGCCCTGACCTGATGTGAGTCCAGGCTCGGCCTCATCCGTATTCCCTGCTTTCAGGTGGCCTTTTCCTAGAACAGGACATGGAGCACGATGCTTCCTCTGCAGCTTTGTGACTGGTCTTGATGTAGCCGTGTTTAAAGCTCTGTCTCTCAGGCGCTCTGTAGCTCGGCCCAGTAGTGGCCAGCTGAGTGTATAAGTCTCTACACTTGAGAGGTGGACCCCCTGAGCCTGCTAATATCCCATGAAGGGAACCTGTTTCCTGGCCTCAGCTGAGCTCTGCACGCAGCCAGCTCTCTGTCCAGTGCTGCTGGTCACGAGGAGAGCCTGGCTGGGTGGGGCCCGAAGCACGTGTGTCCCTCCTGGCAGAGCAGCTGCTCCGTTCAGTGGGGCTTGCCCGCATGGTCTCTGTCTCTGCACTTTTTGTGAGTGTCGAGCCCGTGACACTCAGGTGGCCTTTCCTCCCTGTGTGGTGCCATTTCCTCTCTTGGGCGTCCTGTGCTCATCTAAACTCAGACTAGCACAGCAGGACGACCCAGGCCAGCTGGTGCCTGGTGCACCCAGCTGCCCTTGCAGGCACTCCTTACCCTGGAAGCCAAACAGGAAGATTCAGAAACGAGTGGAGCACGTGGGCTTATTTTGACTGTCTGTATCCTTTCATCATTAGGTCCACTTATGGGCCCATTTTTGTGTTTGTTTTATTTTGATGATTACCTAAGGAATCCTGAAAGACCTAGTTCCCATTTATGCTAATAAAGCAGCCTCACCTGGTGTTTAGAAATGGGGATTTCTGATTTGCTTGGATAAGGTAAGTGACCTGTGGCACCCGGTCCCTGGCTCATGCAGAGGCGGATATAAAGTAGGACCTAGTCACCCTCTCTGGGGGGCAGCTTGAGGACGACTCTGGTAATGGCACAGGAGTGCTGAAAAGAGGGCTAGGCGAGTCATTCTGCTCCAGAGGGAGAACAGGACAGAGGGCTGGGGTCAAAGCACCAGAGGGAGCCTGGCCGGTGGGTGGGGCCGCACTTTCATTGGATGGACCGAAGGGGCTCCAGGCCTGGGGATTTCCTCCTGATGCACACAAAGCCCGGGGTCATTAACTTGGCTCTGTTCAGGCTGTAGTGCCTTCACTCAGGATGAGGCCTCCATAGTTTAATAGAGTGAATATACAGAGTAAAGGAATTTAGCAAATGAAAAAGTTACACAAGTCAGTAGGTTGACATAAAATAAGGCCTGCTTGGTTAGTCTGAAGTCACCTAATGAAGGAAGCTATCAGTCTTGACTGAATAGCAGGAAGCCTGAAACCCAGTGGGAAATGTTCGTTAATCTAAGTACTTAGAGAAACTCAGGGACTTAGCAATGAAATAACCTTTTGAGGAAAGTTTTGGAATTTCCCTGTGAGCAGAAGGCTGAGTATGATTCACTAGAGCCGACCTAGTCCATCAACAGCTTGTCAGCTCCATAGACACGCGGGTGATGGCTCCAGGCTTTTTAAACACAGCCTCATCCAAACAGGACCTGTTCCTTGTTGAGCATGAGGTTCGTACACGCGGACCACATGCAGGTGCAGGGGAAACATAATAAAAACAGCTCCTTTTCTTGAGCCTACATTTTAGTAAGAAGTTTACATTATTGGAGAAATGTTTTGTTTTCCCACTTTTCCTTCTTGTCATTTGTGGGTAGATCTTTAATCCGGTGTTCTTCCTGAGGATGATTTGATTTTGTTAGTAAGAGGAAGCAAGCTGAGAAGTGAGATAGGTTTGCTGTCTAATTTCAGTGAGGTCCTAAACCTGGGCTTTTTAATGACTACTCCATGATACGGTGTTTTCTGGTCTGGGGCTCCGTCAAGCATGGTCTTGACACATCTTCTTCATCCTGTTCCTCAGAGATTTTGACTCTTTGGATGAACAGAATGTGGAGAAGAATAACCAGCTGGCCTTCGATATTGCTGAGAAAGAGCTGGGCATTTCTCCCATCATGACAGGCAGAGAGATGGCCTCAGTAGGGGAGCCGGACAAGCTGTCCATGGTGATGTACCTGACCCAGTTCTACGAGATGTTCAAGGACTCGCTCCCCTCCCGAGGTGAGGGTCCCTGGGGCTGCTAGGTGGGTCCCCGCAGCCCCTCTTCCTTCAGACCCGCTTCTCTGCGGGTGTTGGCAGGCCCTCCTTCTGACCCACCTTTTGCTCAGCACACCTGCGAATGTGGAGTCCGTGAGCGTTCCTGTCCAGAGTCTTGTCCCTTTCTCTCCGAACCAGCCTCTTTGAAAAGTGCTTTTGCTGTGACCTGGGCTTCCTCACTGCCCAGTCTCTGTGGCACTTTGCAACCCAGTCTCTGCTCTGGCCCGACTGTTCACGGAGAATCTCCAAACACATACCCTTCCCCCTTTTCCCCTCTCAGGCACATGGCTGCTCTGCGTTGCTCAGTGCTTGGAGCGCTGTCTGTTCCCTTGAGCTCTGCCTCGCTCTTGGCTTCTGTGGTCGTGGGCCACACTTGCCTCGTTCCCGCTCCTCTGTGACTCCTCCTTCTCTGGCTGCTCTTCTGCTTTTTAATGTTTCCAGAAATCTTCCCTTGGCCCTCAGCTGCTGGGAAGCAGATTAAGTAAGCATCATGATGCTTACGCATGTTGACCATGGTACCTGACCTGGTTTGCACCCCATTGCCTCCCCTGTTCAACTGGAGGCAAGTCACTAAACTTCCCTGTGCCTCAGTTTCCCCTTCTATAGAATGGGGGCAATATGTATATGATTAGATTGTGAAATGCTGAAAAGAGTGTTTGGCAAATGGAAGCACTTACATAAATGTTAGTTATTTCATTTATTATCTCAGCGTTACTGTTGTCACTAATAAAATGTTGGAATCCAGAGATTTGAGGTGCCATTCTCCAGCATCTTCTAGCCATGTACTTGTAGACCTCTGAGGCTTTTTCTTGTTAGAGGTATAGTTCTTGCGACAGAAATCCACAAGTCTCAACATCAGTCTGCCCGTCAGGGAGAGCCCTGCTCCCTGTGAAGCTAAGTACAGGTGTCTGCAGACCCCAGAATGATGACTTGGCTTGCAGCTTGTCTTCCCCACGTCTCTCCCATTCTGTCTCTGCTTGAACTTTTTATCCTCAAAGTGAGGCTTTGGCACTCTGCTGTGACCCACACACACAGGCAGATTGCAGGTTTTGAAAAGCAGAAGCAGAAGGTTTTGTGAGTGAAGTTGATTAGGCCAAGTGTTGGTCCTATTTGTGTACACGGAGAAGAGAAGGCCTAGCGTGCAGGCCTCTGTGTGCATTTTCTCGGGCGTTCTTGCTAGGTTCAGAGCACCCTGGCCCTCCTGCGAGGAGGCTCCCTTGGGGCTGTCCTTGAACACTGCTGATTTCTGCCCTCAGATGCCTCAGACCTGAATGCGGAGGAGAGGGCTGTCCTAATAGCCAGCACCAAGTCCCCCATCTCCTTCCTGAGCAAACTTGGGCAGACCATTTCTCGGAAGCGCTCCCCCAAGGTAAGCGGACGGGATTTCCTCCAGCTGCAGAGCTAGAGGTGAGGAGCAGAGAGTGAAGGAATGTGATTTCCCTCTGTTCTTGGTGCAGGACAAGAAGGAAAAAGACTTGGATGGTGCTGGGAAGAGGAGAAAGACCAGCCAGTCAGAGGAGGTGAGAGAAATGTCTGGGATTTGCCAGAGCGACTGTACTGTGCCTCTTCCTGGCTTAATCCCCCAGTGTCCGAGTTAGTATTGCTGGATCCTTCCAGTTCATCCACGTGAGGAGGGTGGGCACGGATGCTTCCTGTGGCCTTGTGCCCCTGTTCTCTGGAGAGCATTCCAGGAGCACACGCGTGTGCACATGGCCTTCCTTTCTCTGTGGGGTCATGCACATGGTGAAGGGCAAGGGGCCTTCTGGGGATGTGGCCACACCAGCAAAAGCTGGAGCGCCTCTCCATTGCTGCCCCCACCCTGAGTCCATCTTGAGAAGAGAACCGCGAGGAGCGCTCTAATGCACCAGGCCCGGGGGGCAGGGGGGCTGCTCTGACACAGGCGGCTCTCGGGGCCCATGTTCCTCAGGAGGACACGCCCCGGGGCCACAGAGGAGGAAGGCCCACCCTGGTGAGCACGCTGACCGACCGGAGGATGGACGTGGCCCTTGGCAACCAGAACAAAGTGAAGTACATGGCAACCCAGCTGCTGGCCAAGTTTGAGGAGAACGCGCCCCCACAGTCTGTGGGTGTGAGGAGACAGGTAGGCCCTGCTCACCCACCGGGACCTGGTCTGGCCTCAGAGGAGGGGGCTGGTGAGATGGGGAATGTCCCAGACCTCCCGAGGGCTCTGGGCTCGAGGCAGCGTCTGTGTTGGGAGGGATGGGGGTTACTGTCGTCACCAGGCAGGTCCCACATGTCTGTGACAGACACCCACCCAGGCCCTTTGCAGCGTGGTGGGTTCTCGGTCTCTGCACATAGGTGTGTGTTCACACGCATACATATATGAATAATAAACCAACGCTTGCCCGATCAACTTCAGTTACAGAAACCTCCACTTCTGCTTTTTGAGGAAAATGCTGAAAAATATAGCATTGGTAATTAAGGCCCCTATAATGTCATTAACGCTTTGCCATGTTTCTTTCGAGTCTTTCTTCAGTGCGTCTTCTTTTTCACACTTGAGGTCATTGTTGATGTACACTTTTCTGTTCTGCTTTCTTCCTGTAACTTTGGGCAATATTTCCATGTTCCAAACTCCTTACAAATCTCTTCCAAAGTGTGCGCCCTACGCCTTTCTTAACCCTTTTCTGCTGCTGAATGTTGACTTGTTTCTCATGGCTAATGATAAGCACAGAGGTAAATACTCTGGTGATAAAGATGCCTTATTAGACTGTCCTTGACGAGGTCAAGAGTGGGCGTGTTGTCAAGATGCTCCGTGGACTAACCTCACTCCCCCGAGTCCTGCCAAGGGCTGGCCAGCGATGTCTGTCTGGTCTCGTCTCTCCTCTTGCTCGTTCAGAAGTCCCTCTGGCTTCTCCGGAGAGGAGGTGCAGGCATAGTGCGGTCCACACTGAAAGCTTCTTCCTGGACCCCTGGTGCTTAAGCACGCATCTCCTCTTCACCTTCTCCACGTCATCAGCCCCTGTTCCTGTGGTCCAGGGCGGGGCCCACCACATGAACATCTTCTCACATCTGGTACTCGCTCAGATCCTCACGCCTCAGGCGTCCGTGCGGAGGAGCCTGCAGCCCAGGCCCCGTCCCACCTCGGGAACATGGGATACTGTCCGCCAGAGGAAGTTTGTCTTCAGGAGATGCACGCCTCATTTACCAAGTGGCAGTTAGTGGTTTAGGCTCAGAGCAGTGAGCTCGGGAGAAGGATACTCAGAATTACAGCTCTGTCTGTCTTCTCCTTTGCATTTGTTTTTGACCTAGTTGAGGGTTTTTTTTTTTTTTTTTTTAACAAGTGTAACCTATATGTTTTTCTTTATAAGTGTAACTTTCTAGAATTAATTCTGTGAGCCCTTCTTCAGTTCTTAGATGTGTGTCTGTCTGCTATGAGAATCTTCTTTGTGTCTTCTACCTTAATGTCTGGTTTTTTTTGTTTTTTTTTGTCTCCATGTGCTGTCCCTCCCCACACTGGCCTGTGTGTCACAGCCGACACAGGAGCGTGGGGTCAGCCAGCCGTCCAGCTGCCTGCCCGAGCAGGGTCGCTCTGCTCCCACCCCCCAGTGGAAACAGGTAAAGGAACTGCCCGGGCCCAAGCCTTCCTACCCGCTCCTCCTCTGAGCTAGCTTGGTGGAGGCCTCACTGGAGCCCCGGGTAGGGATCTGTGCACATTTGAGTAGACTCCAGGAAGATTCGACAGAGAGTGCTGACAGTATCAGGCGTCCCTAATAGCTCAGTTGCTAAAGAATCTGCCTGCAATGCAGGAGACCCTGGTTCGATCCCTGGATCGAGAAGATCTGCTGGAGAAGGGATAGGCTACCCACTCCAGTATTATTTGGCTTCCCTTGTGGCTCAGCTGGTAAAGAATCCACCTGCAATTTGAGAGAACTGGGTTTGATTCCTGGGTTGGGGAGATCCCCTGGAGAAGGGAAAGGCTACCCACTCCAGTATTCTGGCCTGGAGAGTTTCAGGGGTCACAAGGAGTCGGACACAGCTGAGCAGCTTTCACTTCCACTAACAGTATCGCTTGACCTATAACCCTTCAGTTTTGGGAATCCAGTGAGCAGGNTGATTCCTGGGTTGGGGAGATCCCCTGGAGAAGGGAAAGGCTACCCACTCCAGTATTCTGGCCTGGAGAGTTTCAGGGGTCACAAGGAGTCGGACACAGCTGAGCAGCTTTCACTTCCACTAACAGTATCGCTTGACCTATAACCCTTCAGTTTTGGGAATCCAGTGAGCAGGCTGGGCTGTGTGTTTAGTGTTGAAACCACCTGGGACTGTGTGGTGAGGTTCCGGAGTCTTTGGGGTTTTGCTCTTATAATCTTTGTCCCAAGGTGACCTTTAGCTGACTCGTCCCTGGAGGACTATCCTGAGTTTGGGGCTCAGGGCAGTGGGCCTTTCCTGTTAAACAGGAAAATGTTATCCAGGTAATAGTTTCAAACGGTGGTTTGTTTCCTTGTTCAAACCATGGACAGCGATCTGTACACTTTCTTGGTGTTTTAGCTACATTTAAAATATCCTTTTTAGAAATTTTCACTGAAGTTTCTGCAGAAACTCCTGTAGAGTGACTTCTACATGGTAGAGTGGGGCAGAGAGAGAGGAGGTGGCGCCTGGCGGTCACAGGAAGCCCATCAGCCACGGGAGGCCTCTGCTCCGTCCCTCCTGCGTCGGGAGTACGGCTTGGGTCTGCTGTCTTGTGGTTTGGAATCACTGAGGATTAGGGTTCTGAGCAGTGGTCGGGTGTGTGGCCATGGTGCCCTCCTGTGCTGGGAGGTGGTGAGCTAGGTTTAGTTGAATGACTTTTAGGACAGATTGTTTCTTTGTTAATCTTTCTTTTAAGAATATACACATAAGGCAGACCTGTGAAGCTGAAATGGAAGCTTGGGAGCAGAGTCCAGACTCACCACAAAGCCAAGCTGCCTTTTCGTGTGCTGGGGGGCGGGTGTGGTCTTCTGAGAAAAACTAGTTAGCAATTGATTTCTGTTTTACTGACTTAGCCTTCGCCTTGAGTAGACCCTCTGATTTAAAGGTCAGTCTTTAATGGAGGATCCCTGAAAGGGAAGACGAGCTATGTTCCCAGGGTCTTACGCTCGTCACAGAGGTGGCCTGAGACAGGAGCCCAGTCTCTGGGTGAAGAGATGACCTTGAGTGGCCCATCCTGGAGCGGTCCAGGGCAGGGACCCCTGCCAGGCTGTAGGCGCGCCTGGAGCCTCAGCCCGTGTGGGTGATGTGCACTCGCGGTCAGTGGAGTTGAGTACGTACTGCCAGCTTCTCCAGGCAGAACAGAACCCTTAAAGTCAAGTCTGGTCTGGGAAGGGGCACTGGAGATGTGGGTTAGAAGGCACAGCCGGGTCTCTGCACCCTTCAGCCCTGTGCTGTGTGCTATGTGAAGCAGAATTGTCAGCTTGCCCTGCTCATTGGTGTATCATGTCACGGATGACACATCCCCAGCACTGACTTGGGTGGCGTCACGAGCCTTGCTTCGTGTACCTAGTCCCTGAGAGAACACTGCCAGGTGCCACCCAAATGGGGACGTGGGAGGACTCCTTTGGGAGGTTGGGGGTCAGACAGGAGTGGTATCCCTGCCTCTCCCATCCCGGGCTTTGCAAGCAGCACCCCACATGTCGGTCTGGGCGTGAGAAAGCTGAGGCCCCTCTGACCTGGGAAGCTGGTGGTTTGTTAGGCACCAAAGGGTTCCTACGCTGGAGACAGCCACCTGGGAAGTGGACGCCGTGGGAAGGGGCATCCGGGGAAGTGGTCTGTGGACACTGCGGGATCAGTTGGCAGAGGTGCTCTTCTTTTCTCCTGTCTCCTGCTCCTCCCTGTGTTTCCTTGGTCATCTCCTAGAACCTTTTGAGTGTGAGTGAGAGTATGTCCCGGGCCCCTCTCTCCTGCCCCTAACTTTCTTGATAAACCAACAAAGAAGAATATGCTCCAGGTCTGTGGGATTTAGAAAGTGCTACACCGTAGGTCCTGAGCCCCCAGCGGCTGCACGAGACTCAGGTCTGCAAACAGTGAGCCTCCAGCCAGAGGCTGATGGCTGGCAGGGCGGGCGCTCCCTGAAGACACGGATTTGTGCTCACGGAGGCACGGGGTCGGGGAGGGGTCTCAGGGTGCCTTTGGCAGGTACCTCTTGTCCTTCCAGAACCAGCCTCAGCGTGGCCGTCTTTTCACCTGTTTTCTCTGTTTGTGTCTGTTGGTGTAAAAGCGACGGGACAAGGAGCGTTCTCGGACCTGCCCCAAAAAAGTGATCACCCTCTCTCCTCCCCCTTCTCCGCCTCCCTCTCGGGCGCGTGGCGGCCAGCAGGTGACCCCCTCTGCATGCTCTGCTGTCCTGTGTGCCTGCCTGCCTGCCTGTGTGGGTAGCTAGGGTGGAGACCAAGTCAGAGTCCCCCCGTTTCCGTGGTGACCAGTACTGGTGGGCCTCAGGGTAGCAATTGTATGGTCAAACCCTAGGTGATTTAAATCCAGTCCTGTATCATAAGAAGATGACTGTGCAGCTGTAAACTAAAATTTAAACTACACTGACCCAGACACAAGGTCCGACAATCAGAGCACACTTTCATGTAGCCCTGCTGGAGTCAGCGTTATTGGTCTTGCTGCCCAGGGAGACGCAGTTCAGGTGGAGTTTGGAAGCTTTTTCTAGGCTTCACTTTATTAGTTTGGTTCCTTCCGATTTTGCGAGCCTGCCTCCTGTTTATCTGGCTTTTGCCAACAAATGGCTGCCCTTCCGTCCACCCATCTCGCTCTCCAGGCAGACACTGGACAACTGCTTCATGGCAAGTGGGCCCATTGAAAGTGCAGTTACAGGACAGCGTTTTTGACTTGTGTTGCACATCCCTGTAAAATACTGATTTTAAAGAAAGGCAGGATGTAAGGAAAGACGTTTCCTTCGCTATGGTAGCCTGTTCGGGAGGTGACCTTGTGCTGTGTGTGATGAGCAGGCCCAGCTGATGTCCCTGGGTCTGGACCCAGAGCCCTTCTGAGGCCGTGACTGCCCTGGGCCCTGTCCATGCCAGAGAACAACCACGGGCATTTCCTGTGAGCCAGGCAGAGTTCTGAGCGCTTTCCTGTGTCATCTCAGTCTCTTCTCACGATAAACCTACAAGGCAGGTCCCGTTAGCGTCAACCTCTTACAGCTGAGGAGACAAAGGCAGAGGGTCAGGAGGCCAGATCACACAGTGAACAGTGATCCAAGAGCTGAGCCCTAGTGTGTGACTCTGGAGCCTGAGCCCTGGCCTCATCTGGCCCTCAGGGATCCCCCTGCTTATGGGCTCCAGAGAAACTTGGAAGCTTTGGGTCAGTTCTGCACAGGCGCAGGGCCAGTGGATAATCCTGGGTTATCCAGCGTGACCAGAGGCCTCCACAGCCCCATGACTGCTCCTCAGGGCGGCGGGGGCCTGTGTACCGGGCCTGTCCCCCCGTGCACAGCTCTTTGTTCTCCTCGCCCTGTCCTGTGATCCTGCTCAGGGACCGTGCCCCGCCCTGGGGTTTCCTGTGGACTGTTGTCACGGTCATTCACTCCAGCAGATTTCCACCTCCCCACCTTTCCTTCCTAATGTCTTGTTGTGGAAAGCTTTGCCCTTCTAACCTGCCTCTCCTGTTAACCTCCCATTGAACGCCTGGCCATGTGCTGCTGTGTGGAAGAAACATGTCTGCTCCACCTTTGTACTAACCGTAGCCTTTTATCCACGTGGCTGGGTTGTAGGAGGACAGCTGTGCTGGGAGCTGTCCTTGGGAGGTGGGGGTTTGATGTGGATGGGGTTGTGGTTGCTGGGGGTAACAGGCTGCAGGATGTGTGTTGAAATGAACTCTGACTCTGTCACACTGTCATTCAGTAGGTCCAGATAGAGAGTTTGGATGGAGCTTAAGTTTCTGCTTTGTTGCCAACAGACACACAGGGATCTTGATGCCGACAGCCGTGGCAAGCAGAGCCCCCAGCACGAGAGGGTAAAAGCATGCCCGTGGCATGGGACGCTGGCAGCCACACAGATGCGGCACGCTAGGGCGGGGGGCAGGGGGGAGGCAGGCGTGGCCCCTCTCCCTTGCTTTTTGCACACTCTGGTCACCCAGCCAAGAGCCAGAACTCTTTGCTAGCAGCGATGACCCGTGGGAATAGCATTCCTGGAGAGCATCCATCCACTCCAGAAAAGAACCCTGAGATGTGTGCTTCTATGAAAGGCCTCTTCCTCCTGCCCTCAGCCCCGTTTCCCACCCGTAAATAGGTGCCTTTGACTCCAGGGGAAGGGTCAGGATCCAGAAACGGGAGGAATTTGCTTGGTTCTTCTGTGAACCTGGGATCTCGAGGTAGAAATCCCGAGGAAGCCAGCGCTCTTCCCAACGTGGGGAGTTTTCAGGGATGAAGAGGGCAGGGCAGGGAAGGAAGGTGGCAGCGGGGTCTGTGATGGGGAGCTGTCAACCCTCTGTCTGAGAGACTCGGAAGCGGACAGCCAGTCACGCTTGGCCATTGAATAATCTGACGAGTAGCAGAGATGCCCATGTACAAGCCTACTGACGTTATGGAACGTTCTTGGTTGTTGTTGCCCTTTAATTGATCCCTGAGTGGATGCCTCTCTGCAGCCAGAGCGAGAATCAGCTCTCGCTGTTCATTTCACATGGGCCTTCTCCTCTTTTTTTTTATTTTTTGGCTTCCCTCTGCCTTTGCTCTCTGAGAAGTGCACTCATGACTGAGCAGTAGGTCCAGGTCCCCTGGGCCCATCAGGAAAGTAGCAGTAGCCCTGTGTGTAGTGTCACCAGGGCAACGGAAAGCAGGTCCCTGGGGCAGGAGGCGGGGCTGGGTGGCCTTTCCACGTCACCCGTGTCACCATGGCCTCTCTGCATGTGCCCAGCCTCTTTCGTCCTTCTTCCCAGGCTGGTTCCTCTCAAGAAGAAATCTCAGCCTTTTCACTGAACAGGGCCAGACCCTCTGCTTTGGGGAATGCATATTTGAGAAGGGGGGTCCCGATGATTTTGATTGAAGCAGAGCCTCAGGAGCAACAGAGGGAAGAGTGATGAATGAGAGGAAAGACTGGACAGAGCAGCAGCTAGACGCCTGGGGCTTCAGGGTGCAGGGGGAAGCGGTCAGGTTGGCAGGAAGCTCCTTTCATCATCCCGGGGCCGGTTTCCAGGTTCCTCAGTGCAGGGCTCCAGATGCTCTCGAGGGTCACTGCTTATGTCCCCGCTGTTCCTCCACCACTCCCATACAGCTGTGCGTTTGCCTGCTTCTCTACCGTCCAGGGAGTGCAGTCTTTCTATCTGAGCCTCTAAAGCAGAGGCTGGTGACACTCTCCATCACCCCACCACATCTGAAGCTTTGCAGTTAGTGTGAGCTGAAGTAGGGGAGCTCAGAGTCGAGGGGTGCCTCTTCCCTGCACCCCGCAGGTATCTCAGCCCAAACCTGCAGGAAACGAAGCAGTTACCGCTTGCTGAGTTCTCAGCCCCTTGTCGCTGGGGCCTGGAGAATCGGGCTGCTGGGCCCATTAGCTTCACGTGCTGCATGGACTGCAGAGGGTTGTGGACTGGCTCCAGGTCAGCTTGGCTTCTCTCAGCCTCACCAGAAGAAGGAGGAGCCACTTTCCTGGCTTTTGTGTAGAAAGAGTGAGCTTCACTGCAGATCTGCTGTCCCTGTGGTCTCCTCCACGTCAGGCCAGGAGTGTGATGAGCTGGTGGAATCCCCTCTGCCCAAGAGAGATTCCAGCTCAGGCCATGAGGAGCTCAGCGGGGTGCATAGAACGTATGGGCTGGACACCGCCTGGAATGAGCCATTGCTTCTTCTGGAACTGTTTTTTTTTTTACTGCATTTGTAATCCAGATAAAGCGTTTGAAACTGCGAAGTTGCTTGTGTTCAGGACAGTGTGTGACTTTTAATTTCACATTTCCTTAGGTTTTTTTCTCCATCTTGTATCTTGTAGCCAGAGCCTGAGCCTTCTCGTCGATTTTTTGTCGATCAGTGGGAGCTTTCTCTAAGCCTCCGCTCCGCCAGCCGCCCTGCTTCTCCCTCCTCCGACTCCCTCCGACAGGTAGCTCGGCCCAGTTGGGGCAAAGCTGCTTCCTCTCCAGCTCCACTCTCTTCTCCTACACAGACGTCCTTCCTGTCTCCTTAGGGACCCAGCTGTGTGTGTCCGTCATGCATGTGAGGGTGGTAGGCGTCCACCAGAGTTCAGGCGGCTGCTCGCTTCACTGCAGCAAGTTCTGTCCACTTCGGCCCACATTCACCATATTCCAGCCCTACCAGTTAATGATAGAGTGTTTTTAACTCCACGTGCCTTCCTGTTAATGCGTTATAAAATAGGAACTGTAGTGTAATTAAATCTCCTAAAGGGAGTGGTGGCTACCCAGTATTCCAGGTGCCTCTTGAACTGTAATCATGTGAGGAATGAGTTCTGCTGGGTCCTGCGATGGAGCTGACCCAGACGTGCAGGGTTTGCAGACAGGTGGCAGGGCCTTCGGCCGGTTCTGTCTGTCCCTGTTCCTGAGCTGCTGGCAGACTGTGCAGAATGGAGCGTGTGTGGTGGCCACAGTGTCAGTCCAGAGATAGCGACATTGCAACTGTTTCTTGAGAGTCGGGAGAGGAAAACCACCTGCTGTTCATGCTAAAAAACAAAGAGAACTGAAGGTGACGGGTGCTTTTGTGCCAGGCAGCCCTGGGCTGCGCTTGCTGAGGGTGCTGGTTTCTGATGGGAGCACAGGGTGAGCCGGGGTGACCCTGAACTTGCTCCATGTCGTGGCCTTCAACGAGGTGTCTGGTCCGTGCTCTCACTCGTCTGCTGCAGGGGATGTGCTGGTTTCTGCCCCTGGGGTTAGCTTGGCTGCACCTGAGTGTCTGTCTGTTCCAGGCTTACGCTTCCCTCACGTCTGTATCTAAAGAGGGCATAGGTCTAAGAGCCACTTGTATTTCTCGACCACTGATGGGTATGAGCTGTGAATTAATGAGCAAATGGCACTAGTCTTTGGAAATCTCCTTATTTTATATTGAAAGCAAAATTGCGCCCTCAGCTCCAGCTGAACCTTGGGAACTGCTCAAGGCGCCAATGCTGTCCTCATAGTCGCTGGAGCGTTTCCCCGGAGCGTTCCTCTAGTGTCCTCGCCCCATCCGGAATGTGCCGGTGCTCAGGCTGGTGGTTCCCTCCCATACGGCCACCTGCTGGGCTTGCTGGCATCCCCAGCCCTCCTGCACCTTCTGGATGCGGAATGAGAGAGAGGGCTCCTCAGGCCCGCGGGCACACGGCTGCTGAGAGTGTCATACACATGGGCTGCGGGCGAGGCTTTGGCCTCACTCCCTGCAGACGAGCTCAGAGCAGGGTTTCCACAAGAAGGCTTGCCATTGAAGTGCATAGTTTTCTCCTGTGACTTCTTCAGCTTTTCTGGAAAAAGGATTGAGGTGGTTGGAATTTTTTTCTTTTATCTTGTCTCAACTTAATGAAGGACCCCTCCTGGAAGCACATTTGGCTTCCACAGCAGCCCTGCAGACTCCTGCAGCGGCTTCAGCAGTGCCCTGGCCGGTCTGCACAGCTTTGGCCTCGGGGCCCAGGGGAATACAGAACTCTCCACAGGAGAACGGGCAGAGGAAGGTTCTTCCTGGTAAAGCCAGGGCCTCTGATGCCCAGCACGGGGGCTCTGAGTGCAGCAGTTACCAGTGAGGAGGGACGTCATCCCTGGGGACACACATTACCCAGGCGGAGAGTTGGCCTTGCTGTCTGTCAGTAAATGAGGAAGCAGCTCCCCAAGCCCTCTCCCAGGCTGGGGACATGCCCACTGTCTGGTGCCTGCTGTCTATGAAGTTGGAGCGGGGGAGACCCCTCGAGTTCTTCGTATGCAGTTTGAGCCACTGGGCCATAGGCCCTTCCCACTCCTGTCTGCTCACATCACCCTGTCCTGCCCAGCCCCTGCACTTCATCCAGAGGCGTGAGAGGGACCAGGTTCTCCTTGCTGGATTTGGCTGTCTCTGCAGCCTTGCCCCGCCTGTGCTGGCGTCAGCATGTGGGCACTGACACCTGTCCCCTGCTCGTGGGCACTGTGTTGGCATGTTTGTGGCTGCACCTTGTGTTCATTTTATACCTTTCAAAGTTTTTTTTCCCCCCCCGTCTTCTTAATTTATTTATGTTTTTCCTTCTCATTTTCCTTCTTTCTGGTCATTTTACAATCTCCAACCAATAGAAGTATATAAAGATGTACACGGGCGGAGTGAGCTCATTGGCTGAGCAGATAGCCAATCAGCTTCAAAGGAAAGAANTTTTATACCTTTCAAAGTTTTTTTTTCCCCCCCGTCTTCTTAATTTATTTATTTTTTTCCTTCTCATTTTCCTTCTTTCTGGTCATTTTACAATCTCCAACCAATAGAAGTATATAAAGATGTACACGGGCGGAGTGAGCTCATTGGCTGAGCAGATAGCCAATCAGCTTCAAAGGAAAGAACAACCCAAAACCCTTCTAGACAAGAAGGAACTGGTAAGATACGCTAAGGGCACTGTCTGTCTGGATAAGGCAGCTCTGGAGAGTACGCCTGCTTTGCTCTAAGTAGCTCTAGTGACATACGCAGCCACTATGTGCCATGTGGTGTGGTTTTTGTTTTTTTGTTTTTTTTTTTCCTGAGGTATCTGTATTTTGCAACTGACTTTCCAGGACTGAAATTGTTGTTTAGAATGTTGTGTGAACAGTATACGCAGAATCTCCGAGTGAGTGCTCTAGGGTCCAGGAGCCTGTGTCCATGGAGAACCACAGGAGCACCTTCAGATCAGAGTCTGTTGAAAGAACTTGGTTTGATCGTTAATATTCTGTGCCGAGTGCTGTGTGGGCACGAGGCTCTGATCCCCAGGCTGAGCCGCTTAGTGAGGGTCATGCCCCCGGGGAGTGCTAGGAGACCTCTCCCTGACTCGTGCCTCCCTCCCCCAGGGCTCCATAAAGAAGGAGTTCCCGCAGAACTTGGGAGGCAGCGACACCTGCTATTTCTGCCAGAAGCGGGTCTACGTGATGGAGCGGCTGAGCGCCGAGGGGAAGTTCTTCCACCGGAGCTGCTTCAAGTGCGAGCACTGCGCCACCACCCTGCGCCTGTCGGCCTATGCCTACGCCCTCGAGGACGGTGAGCTCCCCGCGCCGGAGGTGCACCCGGACACGGCCCCCGCTGCTTGCTCACACAGATGCTTTTCTTTCTGCCTCTCGGGAGCAGTTCCCACCCTGTCCACAGGGTCACTAGGCAGTGTCATAGATGACTTGGTGACCATGGAGAAGAGAAGGGCATGTGTTTACCTAAACGCCTGCCCTGGCTTCAGAGACTAGTGCTCTCCTACCTCACGGCAGGATCTTAAAATGAAAGGGGCCCAAGGAGAACAAGTCTTTTTATCTTTGCTTTAGAGAAGAATCACAGTCTTAAAAAGCCGCGTTTCTTGCCTGAGGTCAGTGGCAGCACATTGAAGCTGCGTCCTTGGCCCTTGGACTTCGGCTTCCTGAAGGTGCCCAAGTTGTGCACGTGGTCACCCGTTCTCTCTCGCATCCGCATCTCTGTGGAACTGAAAGCACGTGGCACGGCCTTCGTCTGGTTTATACTGTGCTGGTCAAGCCCTGGCCTTTTGCGGTATTTGTTGATTTCATGATGGAATGGCCTTGACGAGGCAGAAGGTGGAGGATTATGTGAACTGGTAGCAAAGCCTAATGGAGAGGCATGTCTGCCACCTGATAAACCTTGGGGTTAACTGCAAACAGTCACCCAAGACGCTGATGATTTCTACACCCGTTCCTACAGGACCCCAGGGGGACTTTTTGAGAGGCCGTCTTACTGATCCAACAGTGATGAAAAGACGCAGGTGAATAGGAGCGGGAGTGACTCCTCTTGGGGTGGCCTTCACACAGGAGGGGGCCGCCCTGCGGTGAGGAGATAGTCCCTCATCCAGGCTCTTTGATAGTGAGTGAGAGGAGCTGAGGAAAGCTGGCTCCTACTGTTGTGGCCCCTGGTCCTCTGGTTACACGAATGGAAAGTGAGGGCAGGGGTGCAGCTCTCCATACCACAAACACCGGGTCTTCAGAGAACACCTTTGATCTCCCTGATGGGCTTGGAGAATGAAGCCCACCCAATGTTTCCGCCTGTGAGGTTTGCCTGGAAGGATCCCTCCAGGTCCAGAGAATTGATCCACAAGTATTCAGGATCTAGATTCTGTGCCACCCCTGGAGGCACATTCTCTTGTGGGGTGGATGGAGTGTAAGCAGGCCGGGTCCTGCGTGGGATGTCCTGGCAGCAGACAGTGTGAGAATGGCTGTGGGCTCCGGGGCACAGTGCAGACTCTGACTTTGGACCATGCAGAGGAGGAGGGAGCCGTGACGCTTAGTGTCAGAAAGCACCTCACCTGTCCTGGGTGGACTCTGGAGAGCTGTGGGTGAGGCTTCCTTGCCTTCCTGGAATAAATCCCACTTGATAATGGTGTCTGATCCTTTCAAAGTGCTGTTCAATTTGGTTTGCTAATATTTTGTGGTTGCACGTGTATTCATCAGGGATATTGGTCTGTAGTTTTCTCGCAGGCTCCTTATCTGGCTTTTGATATGAGGTTGATGGTGGTCTCATGAATGAGTTGGGAGTGTCCCCGTTCAGTTGTCTGGATGCATTTGAGAAGACTTGTTAGTTCTTTAAATGTTTGATAGAATTCACCAGTGAAACCATCCCGTCTGAGGCTTTTCTGTTTTGCGAGAATTTTAATCACTGATTCAATCTCCTAACTCAGTACTGGTCAGTTCAGGTTTTCTGTTCTTTATGACTGAGATTTGATAAATTATGTTTCTAGGAATTTATTTATTTACTCTAGGTTATCTAGATTGGCAAATAGTTGTTTTTAGGATCTTCTTAGGATCCTTTGTATTTCTGTGGTATCAGTTGTAATGTCTCCTTTTGTGTCTGATTTTATTTATTTGAGTCTTCTCTCTGTTTTTCTGAATTAGTCTGATGTCAGTTTTATCCTAAGAATAGTCAGTTTCATTGATCTTTTCTCTCATATTTCTTGTTAGGTCTTCTTATTTTTAACTTCAAGAATAGGAAAGTTAATTTGTTAAAGGAGCCACTCTCTCCAAATGAGAAAGATGAGTGGGGTTACTCCGGTTTCAACAGTTTCTCTAACAGGGACTGTCCTTTAATTTTCAAAACCTTAACTGTAAGTGAGAGTAAAGGTTTGAGAAAAAACGCCCCTCTGTGACTGAATTCCACTACGAGTGTCATGGGAAAAGCCAGGGTTGGCATTAATCAAGCTTGTGATCCCACCCGCAGCAGGACACACGCGTTATGTAGTGGGACACATTATGCAGTGGGACACGCGTGTTGCGCAGCAGGACACGCGTTATACAGCAGGATGCAGTGTTATACCAGGACCCAGGAAGCCCAGGCGGGCACAGCTAAGCACTGGGAAACACTACCGGACCCTGAGGATACCCTGTGCGCGCTGATGCTCCTTATTAGGCTTAATTCTGTTTTGTTCTAGTCACAGTCAGTTACAGGATTTTTTGGTTTGTTTTGTGCTGTCTTTAATGCTGATCTGACCCACTAAGGACCTGAGCTGCAGTTTGACCAGCGCCAAGTCGCACTCGGTTGCCCGAGGGCCGCGGCAGAGCTAGTGTTCGGTGCTGCCCCACCCATGGCAGCCTTCGTGCCTCCAGCACTTGTGTTCATTCTCGGTTCCCCCAGAAATGCTCCTCCAGCTCTTCATGTGACCACATCTTTGTTCTGCACACACAGCCACTTTGTTTGCTGGCCCCGCTGTACAGGCTGCAGTCTCTGCTCTGGGCCCTGATTGGGTGATGGCTCCGTGGCCTCCACACATCCGGGCACAGGGAAGAGGAGGGCCTGGCTTCCCTGGATGAGAACCCTGGCCTGGGCAAGGGCGGGCTGGGGCGATGGGGACGCGTGTGCCAAGACCAGTGGTCAAGTCCGGCATTTCAGAGACTTGCTCACTACCTCTTCGCCTGCTCCTTGCTGCCTGCAGGTAAATTCTACTGCAAGCCACACTACTGTTACCGGCTGTCTGGCCCTGCGCAGAGGAAGAGACCAGCAGGGGCGCCTCTGTCTGGAAAGGTAACCGGGCTGGGCCGCAGGGATGGGGATACCAGGTGACCGTCCAGTGTGGTGGCAGCTCAAGCATGGCCAACAGACCCTGAGTAACCACTGAGCAGCCCTTCCTGTGAGGGGGGCGGTTTGAGAAGCGGTCTTGGTCTGATCTGGGGAGGGGCAGCATGTCAGGACTCATCGAATGTTGGGTTTCACTGCGGAAGTGTTCTTGCCAGCACTGAGCTACTCTGGCAAGAGCGTGTCCACCCCCCCCTTCTGTTCGTTCTGTATAAAAGAAGCCTTTTGCCTTGAAAGTTGCACCCTTCCTGAGAAGAGGACACTGGAAAAGGACTTGGCTCGAAATAAATGTTCTGAGGCCAACTCCTTTAACTTTGTTTATTCTAGGGACCACTCATCTAAGAACAAGATGGCATAGTCAGCTCCCTGCTTGTCTTTTCAAGTGACCTTGGTATCCTCTCAGATGGGGTGTCCCTGTGTGTGTCGGCAGCTGACCATTGCTTCCTGGAGGGCCTCTGGGGTGGCAGAGAGCCCGTGGGAAGGGGTACCAGGCACCTCTGGACCGTGACTCCTGCGACCCCCATGATGTGTGTCCTGGCACGTCTCTGGGTTGCCTGGTGACCACAGCCAGGTGTCACCGTCTCTTGAGACGTGGTGCCCCACTCAGTCATCTTCCTCTCCTAGGAGGCCCGGGGACCCCTGCAGGACAGCCCCGCCGCAGACGCCAGCGGACGGCCCAGCACCAGTGCCAGCCCTGCCGAGAGAAGCCCAGGTAGCCTCACTTCCTTGTTTGGCTGGGTGGCGCGTCACTCGCTCGGCCTCTGCAACATGGCCAAGGGGATGAGCCAGCACCTCCAGTGCAGCATTTCGTCGATTGGGCATCAGGCGGCCCAGAACCCTCCGGACTCCTTTTTCATGTGCCAGCTGCTTGCATTCGGAGTCCCCTTCCTCTATGGGCTGTCGGAGGTGCTGGTGCAGATCCGAGGGGAGTTTCACTGGCCCACTGTGAGCCAGTAGGGCACCATCAGGTCAGCGGCATAGCCCACACCTTGTGCCGTCTGTTCCAAGTCTCAGAGTTTCATTGCCGGGCCCTGGGACCTGCCCACATCCATCAGACACCTGGGGGCCAAGCCCAGGCCTGTTCAGAGAAGAGGAGTTCAGAACTGGCTACTTTTAGCACTGACCCATGTGACGAGCCAGGGCAGCAGGGCCTTCCCGTGGTCGCTCGTGGTGGGCTCCTCGGGCTGAGTGTGGAGCTGTGAGAAGGTCCCAGGGTTTGCACACAGGCCCACCTGCACTGGGTCTGCTCTGTCCTCTTTGCTGCCCTGGTATCTGGGGCAGCTGCTGCTCTCCCCACACCTGTGACCGCTGAAAGGCAGGCCCTGGCTGACTCCACTTTAACCTCTTCCTGCATCAGGAGGCGAGTGACCACCCCCACTTCTGAAAACACATTTATTCTGATCTCGGAAGGCAGGAAGAGAAGGGTTCACGGAACCAGCTTTGTTGTGAAGAATAGTGTTTTTTTCCTNCCGCTGAAAGGCAGGCCCTGGCTGACTCCACTTTAACCTCTTCCTGCATCAGGAGGCGAGTGACCACCCCCACTTCTGAAAACACATTTATTCTGATCTCGGAAGGCAGGAAGAGAAGGGTTCACGGAACCAGCTTTGTTGTGAAGAATAGTGTTTTTTTCCTTAAAGCCACTGCTCCCTACTCTCTGCCAAAGCAGCCTGCATGGTGTGTCCACAGTCCCACAGATGCAGCTGGTCCCGGGGACCTGTGCAGCCCCGCCTGGTCACAGGCCAGCTCACTGCAGCCGGCGGGAGAGGAAGTCATCAGGGCCCTGCTCTCACCTGTCACAGGTGTCCTCCCATCCACAGAAATCACCCTGTGGAAAGGACAGGTTATCGGCTAGGTGGAGAGGAGTTGGGCATAGGATTCCCAAAGGGAGGAGGAACAAGGTGGTCCTCTTGGTCCTCAGATGGGAGCCTGGTAGTGCTGCTCCTCCTCCTTGGTGCTTCGGAACTGCTGGAGCCCCGGGGGCGGGACATAGGAGAGCTCAGCTCTGCTGCCACGTGTGCCTCGCTCTGATCCGGGCAAGTCTGCAAGTGCCCTGCAGGTTGGATCAACATTTTATAGCCATGTTTAACCCACGAAGGACTTGCTACCCCTTAAGCCCCTTATAATCCATCTTTTTTGTGAGGTGCTGAGGGCCTCTGAGTTGGGGAGGGGCTGGCAGAGACCCGGGCGTGTGCCTTTGAGCAGGTGAGCACCATCTGGGGCTCAGCACACAGCCAGGGCGCTTAGCCTCTTGCGAACATCTGCAGAGGAATGAAGCCAGCGGAGGTCAGGCCGTTCCTGGACATGCACTTGATCTGGTTCAGTTTGCCATCTGACTGTCTGCTTTGGAAGCGTGGTGGGCTTCAGGATTTTAGGAGCTGTGGAGAGAGAAGGGTTCCGTAGAGAAGAGGAACCTTCTCTGAAGCAGGGATAGAAGATGAGAGCTGGGCTTGTGAATGAATCAAAGGCCCGTGGGCCTTCTTGATTTTGAGGGAGACGCACCTCTCACAGCATGTGGGGTTCAGGATGTGAGCCTCGGTTGGAGGTACCCTATGGGCAGCAGTGAGCCAGTGCCCAGAGCGCTGGGGTCCAGTGGGTAGCTGTCTTTGGAGACCTGGGCTTTCAGAAAGACGGCTCTGAGTGTGGACACGCCCCAGGGCACCAGCATTTCCCCTCCACAGGAGAGGAGCAGGACATGGGTGCTTGTTACACGTGGCTTGACGTTGATTTCTTCTGCTCCTTTAATAGGAGAAAAAAAGTCCCAAACTAAAGTTTTGGTTAGCTGGAACCTTGATTTGAAAAGACTCAGGAAAATTCAGGTGTTGGAGGGCTTCAGAATGTGCGCTGTGGACGGCAGTTGTCGGGCGAGGGCCTGGCACGTGCCCCAGGCTGCACTCTGAGCAGGAGTGAGTGGTGCATGGAGCGTGGTTCACACTCGGGTCCCTGTTCTCCGGGAGGTGGGGCCGGGGGAGCCGTGACTGGTCAGCTGTTGCGCAACTGCCCCTTTAGTCTGTGGCGTTTCCCTCCTTTCCCTTGTGTTCGCCTCTTCCACCACAGTCACTGCTGTTGCCAAAAACACAAACACAACCCGTGAGTTAGAACCTAGTCCAATGTCCGTCCCTGGCAGCCTGGCCTGTGGCTGCTGCCTGGTTTAACATCTTCGTCTGTGATGTGCTTTTGATGTAGAAACCCTGTTTTCTGCTCTCAGTCTGTAACTAATCTGTAACTAGTTTGTCTCAAGCTTCTTACACTGGCTGCTGCAGGTTCGTGGGCCTGGCACAGGTTTCCTTACTGTGGCCTCAGAGCACCTGCTGGTAGGAAACATTTGGAGAACAGGTAAAGAAAGAAAGAAAACCCCTACGTTTTCCCCTTGAGTACAAGACCCTCAGTTGCGGATTTTGAGACCGTTTCTTCATCTAGAGGACTCCCCTTTACACCTCGTATGGTGGGGAACCAGAACTGAAGAGTACAGGTGAGGGTCATGGGGATCAGAAAAGCTGTCCTTCCACTCCCTGTGACACACATGGGACGGGAGGAAGGCTTCNTTCCCCTTGAGTACAAGACCCTCAGTTGCGGATTTTGAGACCGTTTCTTCATCTAGAGGACTCCCCTTTACACCTCGTATGGTGGGGAACCAGAACTGAAGAGTACAGGTGAGGGTCATGGGGATCAGAAAAGCTGTCCTTCCACTCCCTGTGACACACATGGGACGGGAGGAAGGCTTCGTTGTCTGTCATCTTACAGAAAGACGATCTTAACCCACAAGGCTGTCTGGCTGGGCGCTACCTGCCCCCATCCCTAGACAAACCTGCGTGGCACCCGGGTTCCGTAGTGGGCCTGCTGAGTGAGCACCAAGAAACCAGGTGTTTAC
Source organism: Neotragus moschatus (assembly GCA_006410615.1). Taxonomy (NCBI): domain Eukaryota; kingdom Metazoa; phylum Chordata; class Mammalia; order Artiodactyla; family Bovidae; genus Neotragus; species Neotragus moschatus. The sequence continues at coordinate 22,386 of SJYA01004809.1, forward strand.
TGCACCAGGCGGGATGGTCGCATGGCAGGACGACTCTGACCCATCCTGGGTTTCTGCCATCAGGAGGGAGTTATTACCAGATCTCCCACTGCTTCCCAAGTTTGCTTCCATTTCTGGAAAACCCGTTAGTGAGGCAGAGAATTCTGCATCCAGCTTCCCTGCCCAGTCCCGCGAGTCGCTAGCAAATGGTGATGTATGCATGTTTACATATATACGTACATGTGCTTGTATCGGTTTAGCTTCATGTGTATAAGTACACGTTTACATATTGTGCCCTGAGTAATAATCACAATCCTAGTGGAGCTTTTTCTAAAGCTTCTCTTTCCTTAGTTCTGGCTTACCTGGGGACCTAGCCTATCTTAGTGTTCCGGTCGGGGTTTGGAGGGAGCAGAGAAGCCAGGCTCCTGGTGGAGGTGGAGACTATGGGGTGGATGTCTCAGAGAGCAAGCAGAGCATACTTCCAGCACCAGAGACCAGGAGCACAGGGCTCTCTTTCAGGGGCCCGAGGACCGCTTTGCTTCCAAGGCGTGTCTGACTCCCTGGGCCTGTTCCTGCAGCTTCCTGCTGTCTCTTGGTGTTTAGTGTGTCTGTAGACAGTGGAATCCCATAGTCTCTCCTGAAAGTGGCCTCAGCGTGGCCTTGAAGGCCTGACCAGTGAGTTAAGGGGTTCCACACCCCACTTTTCCTGAGCCGTTAAGCAGCAGTGGGTCTCCAGGCATGGTACGGAGGCCAGAGCTGTATCAGGGATGCCCGCCTTTCTACCTCCGGCCTGCCTTCTGTGAAGCTTCGTGCTTGCCTTTAATCTGTGCTGTTGTGAGTTTTGGTGTGTTTCTTTGTGAGCTGTTTTTATTTAATTGTGTAACTTTGTTTTTTCCGTGAAACTTTGTTTTCTGTGAAACTAAGGTATTGTGCTTCTAATTTTTTTTTTTAAACAAATGTTACCGTTCTTGTTTAAGAGAATAAATTCCAAACAATCTTCAGGTTTCTGAGTATTTCTTTTCCTCCCGTTTCTCCTGATTGGAGGGTGGAAAGGGCCCACTCAGGCAGGTCTCAGTAGTAGGCTTGACAACGCTGTGCCTCAGGACTCTGGCTCCGGGGCCGGGTCGGGGAAGAGTGTAGGTGTATTAAAAGGGGGAGACAGGGAACCTGAAGTAAAAGGTTCCTGTCAATGGAAAGGCCCCTGTTCTGGGGGTGGGGGTGGGGAAGACATTTGCTTGGTTCGTGGAGGAAGATGCCACCTGTGTCCCCCGTCCAGGCAGCCTGCATGAGGGCCCCCGGGGACGGGCAGGTGAGGAACAGAAACTCCCCCTGAACCAGTGTCTGCCGGGGCCCCAGGCCGGTGTCCTCCTCCTGACGAGCCAGTGCCCAGCCCAGGAGCACGTAGGCACCTCTCCTCTGCTTGTGACTCTCAGGCAACAGGGATGGTCCAGGTCTGTCCTCCCGACTCTGTTTCTCTCTGTGAAACGGACCCTGAGCCAGGGGCTTGGTTCTGCCTGACTGCTGGAGCCTGGAGGGCTGAGCCTCCAAGACCCTGTCACATTTGCTGTGACCTTGGCGGTACAGCCCATGGAGCCGGGCTCAGCCAGTGTGGGTGCTGAATTGGGCCCCGAGAGGGCGCTGCAGTGGCATGAGGGGCACTGAGCACCCCGTCTGCACAGCTGTGCTCTAGGAGACGGGGTCTAGTGCAAAGGGCGTCTCCCCTCCATCCCTGGGTGCCTACACGGCTGCAGCACCTTGCTGGGTCCCGAATTCTTCTTGCCCTTTCTCAGAAATCAGTCAATCGGGTCTGTCCTGGCCTCTGCAAAAGACTAGGAGAGAATGAGTGGGTGAAGACCCTGGAGAATTCCCTCTGGGTCTCAGTTTTTTCCTGAAACTTCTTGAAACCCAGCCTCCTCTTTCCTCAACAGTTTCCTGGCTATTCCCCTGACTGAAGGGCTCCTGTGTGCCCACGGGGACACGGGACAGACCCTGGGTTTCATCCTGCCCTTGAGGGACACACTGGAGACAAGCCCCCACACGGCCTTTCTGGGGTATAGCGACTTGCACAGGGCTTTGGGGAAACTCATGCCTAGACCCCAGGCCCTTTTGTAGAGCTCTGTGACTTCCCCAAGACTCCTGAACCAGGGCTCACCTTGCACCTCAAGGTCCAGCCCTGCATCCAGTGAGTGCTGGCCGGGAGACCATCCCAAGGACCTGCAGGAATGAAGGCATGGCACTGGGTCGTGCCTCCTGCTCCACAGGTCCTCTGGGCAAGGCTTTGCTCCAACCCCAAAGGTGTGGCACTCGGTGTTGCCTCCTGCTCCACAGGTCCTCTGGGGTAAGGGTAGGGGCAAGGCTTTGCTCCAAGAAAGACAGTGATTGAGAGGGGAAGTCGCCCCCTCTCCCACCCACTCACCCCCTAACTCAAGCCAAGCAAACTTGGCCTCGCCCTTGATAGTGTCCACAGGTGCCCCCATCACTCACAGGTGCAAAGGGCAGCTTGGGGATGCCTTCTGGGGCTCCTGGGCTGTGCGGGTGATGACCAGGATCTCTGTTACTTCTCACGTGTCCTTCATCTCTCTTTCTGTCCTCGCCAGCTCACTGTGGACTGTACGCTGACTGCATGAGCCTGTCCCTGGTGTGTGCAGTGCGTTCCTCTTCTGTGCTTGTGTAAGATGTCAGGGTTATTTCCACCGTGCCACTGTTGTTTCACACTGTCCTCACCTGGAACTGGGGGTCTTTGGTAGTTGTTTTGTGTTAAGGGGCCCCGGTCTCCGGAAGAGCTTGGGCCCTCCACTCAGGGACCTACTTCTCTTGAGTTCCTGCACCTGGGGTCCCGGTGTGCCTGGGCCTCCATCACAGCCAACTCCCTGAGAAAACTTGGCCCCACNGGGGGTCTTTGGTAGTTGTTTTGTGTTAAGGGGCCCCGGTCTCCGGAAGAGCTTGGGCCCTCCACTCAGGGACCTACTTCTCTTGAGTTCCTGCACCTGGGGTCCCGGTGTGCCTGGGCCTCCATCACAGCCAACTCCCTGAGAAAACTTGGCCCCACCAGGGGCCCTGTAGACCCAGGCTGCCAGGCGAGGCCCGGGGTACCGGGAGGACCTGGGCTTCAGACGTGACAGCATCAGGGCTGTTTCCATGCAGAGGCCCAAATAAGCGTGTGTCATTCAGCTCTCATGTCCTTCCACGGTGGTGAACCCGCACATCCTTGGAGGTGAGTTCCCGAGAGGGCGACCCTCCTGGGACTAGGTGGCTTCTCAGAGGTCAGACCTGAAAGTGTGACTAGGGACCTTTGGGCAAAGAGCCTGAGACCCCAAAGGGGAATGGTACGGCTGAGGAGGTCCCAGGACGGCTACAGCAGCCTGTTTACTCTTGTGTCCCTGTTTTCTAGAACCGAGTCAGGATCTAGAAGAATCTCCAGGTAGGCGAGACCTGTTGTGAAATTTCCCTCCCATCATTTGCCACCAACAGACTTCTCTGGGTCAGTAGGTTCTTCCTTTAGAAGAGAAGGTTTTACCCTTGGTTTGATCTCCCATGGGTCACTCTGCACCAGCTCCTTGCCTGTCTTCAGTGAGGCAGAGCTTTCTTGGGGCCTCAGTACTGCTGGAGGCCCAGCCGCATGGGGAGCGGGTGCAGGTGTGGGCAGCCGGCCCCAGCAGAGGCTGGAGCCCTGGAGCTGCAGGGCGCGGCGGCTGCCACGAGCTGATGGCTGTGCTCCCGGCAGCTGCAGACACCACGCCAAGGGCTGTGATATTTACAGCCAGGATGGCCAACGTCTGCCCTGGAGTCCCCGTCAAATAAAAACAGAGCGAAGCTTGGTGTGTCAGGCTTCCCCATTAACTAGACCGGTCGACCTGCTGTTGGAGCTGGTGTCACAGAAACCCAGAGCACAGTTCAGGAGGACTTCTAATGTTGATGCAGCAGGCGTGCAACACTTCCGTGTGCCAGGCGCAGCACTCCCCTGTTGCTGCGAGGAAGGCAGCATTTTGCAGACTGAGTCAAGGCCATGTAACCGCCCCGGGCGGAGCCGGTGGACTCTGCACCCAGGACACAGCGCCACCCCAGCACTGCCTGGCCCCCAGCCTCCACTCATCTGTTAGGGAGAGGGAAGAGCTGTGTGTCGACTCCGCAGAGATGACTCGTTAAAAGACATTCCTGAGCGCCCTCTGTCATCCATGAGCGTGTGTTTGGTTATTCCCAGGAAATACATGTTTAGCTTTTTAGCAGTGACCCCCACCCCCCAGCTGGGGTTGTGCCTCTGCAAAGAGGGTGGATTCGAGAGCCAAGGGCGTCCATCCCGGGTGCGTGCAGGGGTTGGTCAGAAGAGACCAGGAGGAGAGCGGCGGCGCTGAGCCAGCTCCTCATCATCTTCTCCATATCAGCTCTTTGATGAATTTGAATGAATCCGAGCCTGAAGTCATGTCAGTGAGAATGGACCTGAACAACCTCTCCCTATGGCCCTCTGTGGGCACTCTCCTGCCTGTCAGTCCCAAGTAGATGGGCTTGTGTTCAGGGGGGTGATCAGTGCTGCTCCCTGAGCCCCGGTTTCTTCTCTGCTCTCACATTTTATCACACTTTTTAAGTGGTCCCAAGGATGGTGGAGCTGATGTAGTGCTCTACAGTTCTCAGCAGTGGCCCGGCCTGGCCCTGGGTAGGGTTGGCTGAAGGAGAGAGAGAGACAGGGTCTCCCTGATTCTGTACTGACAGTTGGAGCAGAATCAGGATGGGAAACACCGACCTTCTCACCTGTCTTGAGTTTTGGCCCCTCCGGACTCTACTCACATCAAATGACCCTGAAACCCAGTTGAGCAGGGAGCGTGCATCATTGCCGTCTGGGCTCTGCCGTGTCAGGTCAGCTCGGGTTGGCACATGAGCGCTCGGAGGCCTGAGCATGTCAGACACAGCTGCTGGCAGGTGTGCTGCGACGGGCCCTGCGAGCCCGCAGAGGATGTTTTGGGAAATGGAAAAATGAAGAGACCTGGGCACACGAAAAATGAAGCAGTGTTTTTCCACATCATGTCTCCAAGTCTGGTTTTCTCCCTGGGCTAGTGAGTGGACCTCCTGATGTACCTATGGGCTTCTGTTCCCCAGGCCCCACGCTGGAGGGCCGGGCGGGTCTGTGGGCAGCCCTCATGTGGATGGTAGGGATGGACAGTTCCTGTGAGCTGGGCCATGCTGGAGGACTGGGAAGGGTGGGGTGCTGTGCCCAGTGCGTGGGCTTGTGCGCCTGGCGTGGCCCTTCCCAGGGATGGGGGAGCTCCATGCACTGCCCTCTGGGGTCAGGATGCTTTACTTGAGCAGCAGAGGGGAATGTCTGAGCTCACCGCTCCATCCTAACGACCTTGTCTGTCGGGCTGCTGTCCAGCGTCTGGCGGGTGGCTGGCCCCTTGAGCACAGGTTGGAGATAGTCCCTTGTGACTTCCAGGCAGCGCTCCAGGCTCGGTGCTCTTGATGTTTGGGTAGATACTTCTGTGTTGTGCATTGTCGGCTGTTTGTAGAATCCATGGATGTCAGAACCCCTTCCCAGGTTGTGACGTTGCCAGGCAACCCCGAAAGAGAACATCTGGTTGACAACCACCGTTCTAGACTAGAGTCAGAAGTGAGCACGGGGTGCAGGCGTGAAATCAGCTCCCACATGGTCGTTCCCTGTGGGAGACCAGGCAGAGGGCGTGTGAGAACCAAGGCAGTGCGGTGGGGTCTCCAGCTGGACAGGCTGTTAGTCCACAACCCTGTATTCAAGCCGGCGTCCTTGCAGATGCTGCAGATGCTGTCAGATGTTGTCAAATGTTGAGGACACATTCTGGAACAGAGGTCCAGAAGTCTTTCATGACTCTCAGTGGACCACCCTGCACCCTGGAACATGGTCATCAAAGAACAGAGCCGGGCTAGGAACATGAGCAGAGAACACGCTGACTTGGGCTCCAGCCCTGCAGCCTGTCACCCTACCATCTCTGGTCGATGGTCTCTCTGAGGTTCAGCTTTTCCATCTAATGAAGTTAGAAAACGTGGACAAAAGGTTCCCTGCTCCCCTTACCTCATAAGGCTGTTGTCAGGAGCAGATAAGCTAGAACACATGGAAGCTGGTTGATCTGACAGGATTTGAGGACTATCAGCCATGATTGTTGACGGGGCTTCCAGAAAATGCTGGGGTCATCAGAGTAAGCGTGAGTTCGGGTTGTTTCTGCTGACGGCGGTGCATCCTGCAGGGTGAGGGCCGCACGGCCCACTGGGCTGTGTTCCCAGGCAGCAGAGGTTTGGAGAAACAGAACAGGGAGAAGGGCCTGCGTGTCTGGTCCTGAGTCTGGGCCTGGGAGCT
>SJYA01004810.1:0-16658 GCA_006410615.1 Neotragus moschatus
AAAAAGAGGGGTATACTCTCCCTTCATTTACCCACTTCCTAAGAAGCGGAAGAGCTGAGCACCGAAGTAAAAGTGAGGTCGAAGGCAGGAAAAAAGAGAGATTTGGGTCGAGACTAGAGCCGCAAGGAAAGCGACAGCTGCCGTGCCCCAGAAGGGAAAGAGTGGCATACTCTTCCCTTCTTCGGCCACTTTACAAAATGCAAAAGAAATGAGCACCGAAGGTCGAAACCCGAAAGAAGTGGGTCCCACTTGGACGTCGGAGACGCAAACAAACCGGCTGCTGACCTATTTTCCACAGAGTGAGTCCCAGGTGGAGGTCGGAGACGCAAACAAATCGACTGCTGATCTATTTTCCATAGAGCTGAAGTATTGAGCATTGAAGTAGAAGACTAGATCCACCCAGAAAGAAGGGGATTCCAGGTGGAGATTGGAGCCGCAAGGAAACCGACTGCTGCCTCTCCCCAGAAAGGAAACGGAAACGTATCCTTCCTCCATTCACCCATCTGGCGCAAGAGAGCGAAGGAAGGAAGCACCGTAGAAGAGGACATCGAAAGCGAAAATTGAAATCCACGTGGACACCAGAGCCGCAAGGAAGACAACTGCCCGCTTTTCCCAGAGGCCTTAGGACGTCGAAAACAGAAAACAGTGAGATCCAGGTGGAAATGGGAGCCGCAAGAGAAACAACTGCTGCCTGTCTCCGCAGGCCCTGGAACGTCAACTCGGCCGCGCGCATAAGAGAAGCGAGTAGGTGCGACCAAGACAGAGACAGCCATCGAGAGAGCGAGAGAAAGAGTTTCTGACGGTAGTCCTTTGTGTATTAGAAGAGAACCACTACTCACCATGGGACCCACGCGGAGGCAATCACCAAGACAGCGGGTGGAAAGAGCTACGCGTCATGCAAAAGCGAGCTCAGCAGGAGAGACCGGCTCTAGAGAAATCTCGATAACACTCGCAAGGCATGACACTCCGGTCGAAAAATCGGGTCAGCAGGCTTATGTGTGCCGCTAGGAGTGGCCTACCAAACGATGAGTAAAGGAAGTTGCGGAGGCTGTGAAGCCGGGAAGTACTAATCGTATTGGTGGTGGCCTCGCCAGGGTGCGCATGTGCGGGCCTCGAAGCGTATGCTACTCCCTCATGAGGGACTCATATGTCTAGACTTCTTCCGANTAGGAGTGGCCTACCAAACGATGAGTAAAGGAAGTTGCGGAGGCTGTGAAGCCGGGAAGTACTAATCGTATTGGTGGTGGCCTCGCCAGGGTGCGCATGTGCGGGCCTCGAAGCGTATGCTACTTCCTCATGAGGGACTCATATGTCTAGACTTCTTCCGAGGCTTCCAGATCTGTCTTGTGAGCCCATCCGCGGGGGAGGCGTCTCTATTCGATTACAATTGAGACGCGAACTGCCCCCCCGGCTCTTCTGCTGCCGCTCTGCGGTCTCCGTTTCCTTGCCGAGTGGCATAATTTCTAATTAGACTCCTCATTCTGTTCTTCGCGCGCCGCAAGTATTGACATGAAAGTTCGCCTAGACACGGGGAGACGCTTCGAGATACCTTACCGGCGGCTGTGTGCCATGCGGTGTAGCGACACGTGCTATTTGCGTACCGCAGGTCTGTGCAAATTTCTGCTTAGTGCAGGCTGATTTGTATGTCGGAAACTTCTGCTTTGTAAACGATGATCTGGAGGCCGTTCAAAAGACGCCTTTACGCCGCTTGCGCGATTCATAGCCTGCTATGACTTGTGTAGATTTGTGGCGTGCCAACAGGTCTGTGTGTGCCGCTTCCCACCGTTGGCTCTGACCTGAAAGAAGAGGTAACGGCTGAGGGGAAGACGTGAGGAGGTGCAGCCTCCACCCCTTTGCCGAGCTGGACAAACCTGCGGTGAACTGTTTGGAAACTCACGTGCCGAACAGACGTGAAACTGGGATTCTACTCGTTTGTCTCTAGGCTTCGTCGACCTCGCTGCGTCTCCCGACCCAACAAACCCGGTGCCATGGCACAGCTGTAGGGAAGCGAAAAGATCATACACATAGGCACGTTTGGAATGCTGATTCTTGTTGAAATCAAACTCGTGTGTCTCCAGACTTCGTCGGCCCGGCTGCGTCTTGCAATCGAACAACCCCGGTGTTGCACCGCAGCTTTAGCAGGGCGACAGAATTAGCCCGTAAGCACGTCTGAAATGCTTATTTTTCTTGTAATCGTACGCGTTCGTCTCTAGACTTTGTCGACCCGGCTGCGCCTCGTGGTCGAGCAACTTCGGGTGCCCTAGCACATCTATAGAAAACCGAGGAAATCTACGCGTAAGCACGTTTGGCACGCTGATTATCGTTTGCGCTTCATGCTGCGCGAGCTGTCTCCATAGCTTTGTGAAGCAGTGAAGTCGTGCTGGTGGTTGACTGCCTCCATTGGCAGCTTTCCTGCATGTGCGAAGTCGACAAGCTTCCTCCTTGGTGGCCTCAGCTCACGTGTGGTGCAGCTTTCGTTTTGTGTCTAGGCGGCAGGTAATGGACATTTGCGGCGATATGCAGCGTCGAGTAAGGGTCTGCTCATGAGCAGATTACGGCGGCGTACTGCACTACGCGGTCTCCGCCAGGAACCGTACGACAGGCCGCTACCCGCATGGCCGAGCAACGACCCGGTACTGTATGAGCGTCTAAACGCCGTGGAGTACGGTTTGCGGTCTGGAGCGGGAACTTCACGGCCTATACCTTGCCGGCAGTTGGTCCGGGAGTTCTATGCCGGCAAAACTAACTCTCTTAAGCAAACAAAGAGGGCTACTTCCTCGGGGGGTCCCCGCGGCTGTGTATAAGTTTCTTCTGAGACCTTCCTCGCTGCCTACGGACGTGACGCATATTACGACGCTTCTGCATTACTCTACGGAGCTTTACAGCTACACGTTGATGCCTTGCGCTTGTATGTTTGCTTCCCTCAATCCGGCCTCAGGCGGTGTCCCCGCGGCGGCGTATAGGTATGTACAGTTGGCTTCCTCGCTGTCGAGGCGCATGACGCATATCCGACGCTTCTGCGTACCTCTACCGAACTCAACAACTACAAGTCGCGGTGTTTCGCACTTACTTTTGCTTCCCTCATTTCCTCCTTAGCGGACAATTATGGCTTCTGCCGGTAGCCTGGGGATGAGCGTGAGCCGAGGACGTCGAGCATGCCCGTCGCCCGCTTCTCTATGGATCCGCCCACAAGGGCGAGTGGTTTTTATGCGAACTGCTATTCTGGCCACTGTGTACGCACCCTGGTGGGAGCCTGATTAGAGTTTCCCTGATGCACACGCTTCCTGTCAAAGTCGATGCAGTCCGCTCAGGAAGCATTTCTCGAAGTTACCCGCCAGCGCCTGTTACACATCTAGCATGAAATCATCGGCTCCTTCCGCTGTCATCCTTGGACTAGCTGCAGGTTAACTCCGTGTTGATGTGGACTTCTCAAAATGTCTGGTCTCTTTGTTGCTTTCTGTATCATATTTCTACGGCGCTGCGTTCCTTCGATCTGGACAGTAGCAGCTAGTCTCCTCCTCGTCCAAGCGGCCGCTACAGAGGCCGGTGAGAATTATACGAGAGGCAGCCCGCAGCATTCGTCGATTGTACCACTTGACGCCTACCACCCTGTCTTTCAACAAAGACATGCCCTAAAAAACAAGGCCACCGACGGAAGCCCCGCTAGTAGGGAGGCAGACCTGGCTAGCGCTGAAGACGCAGAGCTCGTCCGACATCCCCAGTACGAGGCTGTTCGCCGGGATGATACGTCAGAGGTGGTCAGAAGAGCACATGAAGACGTTCAGAAGGGAACGCATCGGCATCTTGGTCGGCGACGGGGAGGTAATAAAGCTGCGCTCCTTGTGCCGATATACTCCACCTTATGGAAAGGCAAACTCATCGCTCCTAACAAACCCCCCATTCCCGTCAAGCTGCCGTTTCCCAAGGCGGTCCCCGATATCTCGAAATTCGTACCAAAGGTGAGTCCCAAAAATATCCGATCTTTAGAATGCGTAGATCGACACAGATGTTTTCAAGGATGCTGGCGCTCCCCTAGGTGCGTTCAGCGCGCACACACGGAGACAAGGCACACGCGTTTCGCCGAGACTGCTGTCTTCTTTCCCAGCGCGTTTGAGTCTTCCAAGTCTCCCATTAGCCAATCCTCTTTGACCCTGTAATGGGGAAAGCCACCGCTGTGATCAACTGGAAGTCCAGTAAGGTGCCCTTCACCGTGCTTCAGGTGCTCTTTTGATACTTCGCAGGGTGCAACGCCGAAAGCCCCTCTCAAAATGTTGCCCGCATTCCATCCTCACAGACATCTGGAAACGCACACTAAAAGCTACCAGCAAGGTAGCCGTGTTGGCGTCAGAGGGCCATCAGAAAGCCGGAGCATTCCTGAAATGCCGAAGCTTGTCGGAGATGCTTCTGCGCATGGCCGTCCGGAAGAGGGTAGACGTATTGAAAGTGAGAGTGAGCGGCTACGAGAAAGTCCTGATGTTGTGAAACTGCCTTTCCATCGTGTTCCGGTGGCAAGTGTGCATGAACTGCTCCGACGTGCCGAGAATCTCTTGTCGGTGGAGACCTCTGCCAATTATGGAGGCAGCACTGCTGGCGACTTCGCTGACCAGCAAGCTTCGCAAGCCACTCTTCCCCCTGCCGCTGATCTAGAGCCTTCAAATCAAGGCAAGCGTGGAGACACAAGCAGTGAATCCGACTCTAATATGTCCGACTTCTCTCCTGACGTGATGGGTGAGGGAGAAGCCGGAGCTGCGTCCGGCAAAGGGCTGCACACCTTCGGTGAACTGCTCCCTGAAATGCCCGACATCGCTCAAAATGAAGTCAAAATAGAGGAACTAGGAGCTGAGTATGTCGAAGAGCTGCACATTTTCCCTGAAGAGCCAGCGCCCGCTGGGGCACTGCCAGGCAGCGGCGGCGACGAATGCGGGGCTGTCGCTGAGACTATCTCCCCGTCCTCCAATTCGGCTGCATCAACGCGCAGTGTCTCCGAAGAAGAAACGGCCAGCAGACAAGACGAAATGAAGGACACGGCAACCAGCGGAAATGCAGCTCAAGTTGCTGGCGACGTACACACTGACCCTGTTATTGGAGAATACAGAATAATGGAAGACCTTAGCGTGCAGACTCTCCTGGCAGCTGCAGAGGGCGGCACCGAAGACGCCGCACTCCCAGATGAGGAGGAACAGGGAGATGTCAGTAGTGAATCTGACTCTGATATGCCCGACTTCGCTCAAAACAGGGGGGGTAAAGAGGAGGTCGGTGCTGTGTCCGACGAAGAGCTACAGGCTTTCTCTGAAGCGCCCGCGCAGTCTGACGTACTGCCGGGCTGCGTAGGTGACGGGTGCGGGGTTGCTGGTGAAACGATTCTTGGGTCCTTCAATTCGGCTGGAGTAACATCTTCTGTCTTTGAAGAAGAGAAGGCCAGCGGGCAGGACGCAATGAAGGATACCGCAACACTCGGGATTGCAGCTCACGGTTCCGGTGAAGTAGGCACCGAGCCAGTCACAGGGGAGTTAGAAATAATGAGTGATCCCAGCGTGCAAACTCTCCGGGCTGCTGCAGAGAGCAGCGCTGAGGGCCCCGCACTTCCGACCGCAGATGCTGCCTCGAACCTTTCAGACGGGGAGGATCCACGGCTGGAGCAGGAACAGCAAGTGCCGTTGCCGAGTTTCGCAGAGCAGCCCTCTGAGGGACATGCGGGACAAGCGCAGCCTGAAGACGGCCGAGAAGGACGCAGCGATTTCATTCCCTCTCTCCATGGTGCTTTAGTACGTGCCAAGAACTCCGAAACCGAGAAGCGTGGTTCTGCCAATGTCGGAGGCGAGCAGGAGATGCGGCCTGCGGAAGCTTCCGACGATGTGAACGGCTCTGAAGTAGAATTGTGGCACAACGGCGGCAGTTCCCCCATCACAAAGGGGCATACAGATGCACTTTTGGAGAACAACACGTTCTCGGAGTCAATGGTAGACAATGCAGGCGGCGCTGCGCGTTTTGAGAACGTCTCAGTATATGAGGGTTCACGAGCGGATGCTCAGCCAGACAACGCGCGGCGCCCGGGAATCGAGAATGAACTAGACAATGCACACCTCTCGGAGATCGGAAATGAACCAGAGGCGGACGATTCATTCGGAAACGTCTTGCGGTACCGGAGTTCAGAAGCGNGAACGTCTCAGTATATGAGGGTTCACGAGCGGATGCTCAGCCAGACAACGCGCGGCGCCCGGGAATCGAGAATGAACTAGACAATGCACACCTCTCGGAGATCGGAAATGAACCAGAGGCGGACGATTCATTCGGAAACGTCTTGCGGTACCGGAGTTCAGAAGCGAACGGCCCAGTAGACGACTCAGACGTCTCGGATATTGAAATCAAATCAGAGACGGAGGACTCGGTTGGCGATTCCTCAAGACTCCATACTCTACAAGCGGATGCCTACGTACGCGATGCACGCGACCGGGGGATCGAAAATGAAATAGAAGCTGCCAATCCATTTTTGCAGTCTACCAGACCTGTGGTGGACCGAGGCGACGGGGCGACAGGGTTGCGCGTGGGAGCAGCCGCCTCCCGCGCAGAAGGGAGCACAGGCACACGCAGTCGGAGGCCCTCATTCACGCCCAGTGATCAGGAACCGGAAGAAAGTAAGGAGGAAGCCTCAATTCAGAAGGTGAGCCGACACGTATCCGGTCTTTAGTGTGTACTTAGCCCTCTGCCGAACACGCTGCAGATATGACTACGCTAAATGTAGCCCAACGCTGCTCAGTAGAGGCAGTCGTAGACTCTCATTCGTGCCCCATGATGAGGGAGAGGAAGAACCCAGGGAGGAGGCCTCAGCTCAAAAAGTGAGCTGACACGTATTCCGGTCTGTTGCCTCTACTTAGCTGCCTGCTGAACACGCTGCGCGTACGGCTACGCTGAAGGGCGACCAACGCTGCTCAGTTGAGAGCCCACGGGTAGATCACCCGTGTGGAGGTCCGTTCACGCGCGATAAAGAGGGAGCAAAATTTCACGCAAAACAGACCTTAATTAAAGGCGTGAGGTCGCGGAAGTCTAGTTTTTCTGTCTGTACGTGCCTGGCTGCTAAAGACCGCGCAGTTACGACTCCGCTGCAGGCGTACGAACCCCTGCTTTGTAGACTGAACTGTTGGTAGACGACTCGTGAAGAATCAGGCGCTTTCTCGTGCGCAGACGCAGTTCTCCAGTCGCAAACCTGCGCCCGGGCACAAGAGGACACGGACAATACGTTCAGCAGCAGCGGCAATAGCTTTGCGTGAATCGACTCAAGGTCAGCAGAACGGGCAGTCTGTAAAATGGCTGAGCGGTAATGCGCAGACAGAGACAGGTCAGTCGGTTTCGCAGTTGGTCGGGTCGCTGGCCTGTATCTGCAGGACGAAGGCACGCGCAGCCTAGTTGCCAAGAAGCGCTACACCGCGAGCAAAAATCCCTGGTCAGTGCGAGCGAGAGCGCAACCTCCAATGGTGTTTTTTTATCCGCCACCGAAACAATACGATGAGCGTGAACCGGTGCACAAGTTTCTTCCCGGAAATTTGCCGAGCCTGGGTCCGCCGCCACCGTGTTACGGCGCCGGTAAGCAACTAGTCGGCTTTCCAGGTGTGCTACATATCGGGGCTCTCAAGTCTAGCTGTTCTGAGATGTGACTCAGTACGCAGTGCGTTACTTTGACTAAAATTTACAAGATTGACAGCTGCCCAGCTGTCGGCAGTTGCCTTGTTGCACTGTACCTACGCATGATGTCACCTAGCCGCGGCGCTCAAAGGTGAACGGTAGTCAGGACCTGTACGCTTGTGTACTCTACAATAGAACCTGGAAGCACCAAACGTTTGTTGAGCGTGTTTGTTCATCCGTTTTTAGGCTGTTACCGCCGCCTCGCGGAACACTTTGCGACCGTGCCTGTCGCGGCAGTCCAGGCGTCCCAGCCTATGTCGAAAGCACCGGTTCAGCATGTCCCTGCTGTAATCGTTGAAGAGCCCCAAAAGAGAAAGCGTGCTAAGCCCCCGTGGAGTCCCAGGCTCAGAAGAGTCAAGGAGCCGCCCACCATCCGATACATCCCTATTTCCAAAGAGTACATCCCACTCCTGGGCTGGCCCGCTGGCTACGAGCCTGCAGCGCCCCAAGCTCACGCCCCCGCCCCTGTCCTCCCAGGTCATGGCTCCGGTCAAGACTTGTTTGCCATTCTTGACGCGTTCTTTGATAACGGCCCTGATTTCCTCGTCTCCGACATGTATCCCGACAGTGTTGGGGGGGGGCTCATGACTTCTTACACGACTTCACCATCTTACGGTTTCGAGAGGCCGACCTCTGCCCCCCCAGCGGCTACAGCCGGTCCAGCGGTCGCCACGCGCACACGCAGATCCGTGACTTCCTCCCCCACTCGGCCGTCTACACGTGCAGCAAATGGATCTTCAAGAGTCGCCCATTCTGTCTCATCTCCATCGCCGGGCCCCTCAGCAACGTCCGCCGGCAGCAGCACGCCTGCCGCTACTAGTGGAACGAGCTCCTTTCCTAGCGTGCCCCAGGAAATCCTTTGATTTTCACGTTGGCTAGTGGTGACGAGGCGTCAAAGTTTAGCCTGCCTCGACCTCGAAGGAGCCACGTTCGCTTGGATACGTCTCGTGTGCACGAAGCAGCAACTTCGGCGCAGCCACGTTGCGTGTGCGTGGCACTCTGCGGTCCGCTCAACGTGTGTCTTAGGTAGTTTGTGACCGTCTCAACTCAAGTATGCGCTGGGCTCAAGTGGACCAGTAGACGGGCTGGCTTTCAATGCGGGATTGTGCGCCGCGAGCACCTCGAGCATCAATGGCTAACATGATCTTTCCTGTGAAGTAAGGGTGTCTACAATAGGGCTGACAGTGTTTAATGTACCAAGCGCTTGTGCAAATGATCAGAAAGTACGTAAGCTGTGCGGAGCACACCCTCTCGCTCGGTTCGCTTTCGAGAATAAGAGTCCACCCTCCCCGTGAGCGTTGGAAACGGAGCCTTTGCCGCCGGTCGAGGGGCAGCTCCTAATCAATTTTCTTCAGCCGGGGTTTACAGTCCCAACCTGGTGGCGGCACCTTGCCGTGCGAAACTTGTGTCTTGGTCGAGCTGCAGCTGCCGACGTAGCCGACAGTTTACAGGGTTTCACGGCTGTGGGCGGCTCTCGTACAGCACGCCAACTCCTGCGGGTGTCTACGATGCTGTTGCTTTTCTGATAAAATGCCTCTTCAGTGTGCCATGTTCAGGAAGCGCCGCTTCTATGGCTCACGAACTGGACGTGCGGCGATCGTTTATAATGACCGTGTCCACCGTAACATGCTTTTGACCGCACTGTCCTACACATTAGATGGCCAGAATGCTAGAGATACGGTTTGCACCAGCTGGCGCTGCGATGAAATTTCGACTGCGGAAGCACGTTGGGACGTGAAGCGAGAGTACGGGGAGTTTGAACAAAATGTGGCAGCAATCCGGACCTCCGCGTACACAACTCAAACGTGAACAAGCCGCGCGCATATACACTGTTCCGCTGGGGCTTGGGTGGATACAGGTGTGGGCCGGTCAGAAGCTGCAATATTAGCACGTGTGCTTGAAATCTCCAATAGCTATCAGCGTTGAGAGCTGAGGTAACGGTAAGACAGCGTCGACAGCTAGGCGAGGTCCTGGAGGAGAATATATCACAGTAAGATGGCCCTGGCTCGGAGCTGAGTACGGCTCCAACCAAGGGGCTTGGGGTGAAAGATGTAGTGGGGACCCCACAGCAGCAAGTCCACACGGTATTTGTTCTTCACAAGCGCCCAGGGCAACAAGGTTCGCAACGCTTTTGTGGCGAAGGCGTTTTCGTGCAAACAGGAAACCCGAACATCCATATTGGCGTGCTCAGCGCGCACCCTTGCCTTTTCCAGTGTTTATCCTGACGGGCTTCCGTCTGCGTTTCCCGCCCCGGGCTCACAGCCGGCATAGCATGCCGAGGAGCGCATCAAAAGACCTTCTACAAAAGGGTCAGGGAAGCTGTCCACTGGAGGATCTGCAAGACATGAGCGGGGCAGCTACACGATACTAGCTGTGCCGAAGCGCTGCCGCTACCCGCTACACCACGCAGTGGAGCCGGTCTCCTCACTTGGCACCGCCTGCGACCTTTGCCGCATAGCGGCGTGTAAACAGCTCCTTGCCACAGACAGAAAGCAAAGCGTCTCTACTCAAATTAGTCGCAAAAATGCAGAAGCCTATGCTACCCGCCGGAACGGGCAAGGACGCCTTTGAGTTTGGGCCCACGCTCGGCACTGGTAAAAGACGCTCCCCTGCAGTCGCGTAATGGCAGCGGCTTTTGTACTTGTGTAAAGGCTTACCTCTGCACGTCAGCGCATCGCCCCGCATTCAGCACTCGCACATACGTGTCTGCACATCACCGGGCCGACCGCCTGCGCATCACACGCACACGCCGCTTATCGCGTGGACCCCTGTGGACCCGATTCAGCGCGCTACATGATGATGTCCGTCCGAGCCCTATTCCACTTCAAAACTGCGACGTTCGCGGCGTCTCTGCAGTATTAGTCCGCACCCTCGCAATGTCAGCGAAACGGTTAACACCGGTGTTGAGGCTGCGCGTCTTCAATTGAGCATGTCGTACCCGTCACACTGGCCCACATCATCAAGGAAACTACAACCAGCCAGGACAGGATTTTGACTCACGCACAAAAAATACGATGGCCATGCGTCTCTCCCCTGGCGTGCAGAGAACACAAGGCACGCACACCGGTGTGTGAGTCCAGGAATTAGCTCTCTGCTCGCTTTCCGTGCGGGAAGGCAGCATGACGGTCCTCTCAGCCGACTGACGCGGCTGACGTCGTCGCCTGTCAGCCACCGCCCGTCAAACTTAGGCTCTCAACAAAATTATTAGTGCTCAGTGGCGCATCACGCAGAATAAGGAGAGCGAAGACGCGGTGGCCGGTCAAGTCCACATGCTACGCAGCGCCATCTTTCGTGTTCCTGTGCAGCTGTGTAGTTCTCGGACCTTGCACAAAGCTCAGCTTCCGTCAACTTTAGTGCTTTGCACTCCCGTATGCTGCACTCTTCAGGGTCCTTTGGCCGCGTCAAGTCCGCCAGATATCTTAAGTCCACATCCAACAGCGTCGATGACCCGACTCAGGTCCCGCCGCGAGTGGCTGTCAAGATTCTCAAGAAAGCTGCCATCATAAAGCTAAAGCACGTCGACCATATCACAAACGAGAAGAAAATTCTGCTCGCTCTGGATCATCCTTTCACTGTAAGACTGAGGCGTACACGAACGTCGGCTGTCCGGAACTTCCCGCGCTAAGGAGGGAGGCGACAGTACAGTATATAAAAATTGCCTTCCGGTGGTTGTGCCGCAGGTTCGCTGCTTCGGGACTTTTCACGATAGCCGCTACCTCTACCTGGTTCTGGAGCTTGTCCCAGGTTAGTTCAGCCTGCTCAACGAGCGAGGCAACAGTGAAAGGCCCCGCCACAGACCAGCAGGCGACCCCTGCGCTTCCTTCGGAGCTAGTATGTCCATCCTTCTGTTGGGAAGGCGTCGCTCATGCCCGTGAAACGTGGTTTGCCCAGGAGCCCCCCCAGTGAAGGGACTGGGCATTGAGTTTCCCGCTAGACCCCGGAGGTGCTGGCGTATACGAATACAGGATGGCGCCGTGGCTTGCTAAGGCGAATATGCGCCGGCTTTTCGAAAACCATGTGTCCTGCCACCCAGCGAATGAAACCTTCATTCGCAGCCGATCAGCCCGGCAGCGGTCTGCAGAGGAATATTGCAGCGTAGATGGTGTTCATTGTCGTAGACGACCCGTCTGTTTCGGTCGCATTGTTCCCCCTCCCGCAGCCGGCGTCATACTACAAATTTCTAAGGCCCGCGACTACGTCTGCAGGACCTTATGTATGGGCCGGCTTCCCTCACGGAATGTAGGGTGCTGACCACTCTACGCGGTAGTGTACGCGTGAACTATTAGCGTCGTCCCGCTGTTTCTACAGGAGGTGAATTTTTCACCCACCTGAGACGAGCGAAGAGATTTGACAACGACACATCGCGCTTCTACGCAGCCCAAATTGTTGACATATTCGACTACCTGCACGCTCAAAACATTATCTACAGGTGAGCATCCTAACCCAGCAAGGCAGTCTGCAGAAGAGGCGGTGGGCTACGCGTGGAGACCGGGACGCAGGACACTACAATTCCACATAAGCGTGCGCGAGTCAACACCCACTCACACGTGTCTGTCTGTGTGTCGCGCAATTTCGGAGGGCGCGCGACAATCTGATGCCCTACGGTATCTCGCATAGAAATTACAACCAGAAACATCAGTCTCGGCGCTTGGGGTCTATCGTCGTCTCGAGCGCCGGCCGGAAACGCCTTCAGAAGCCACTAGCTATAGCGCACTACGTGAATCCCTGCACTTCTTTCTCCGCAGAGATCTGAAACCGGAGAACATGCTGTTGGACAAAACCGGTTACGTGAAGCTGACGGATTTCGGCTTCGCAAAAATCGTCGAGTTCCGAACAGATACACTGTGCGGTACTCCGGAGTACATTGCACCAGAAGTACTGCTAAACAAAGGTAAAGCTCCAAAACCGCTTATGCTAAAGAGTCGGCGAGCCACTACTCCTCTGCTGGCTTCAGGGCACGCAGACGTACAGGAAGCACGGACGGCGTCTTTTAGGTCGCTCTAAATATATGCTGCGGCAGGACCCGCTGTTTGCGCAGGCCGCTGGAAGGCTGCATTGTGGTACGCAGTCCCCCTGCCAGCGGTCCAGTAACACGCAGAAACATCGGCGCCTCGCTGAGGCCCGGCCTACACTGCAAACGACTGCGTTGTAAAGAAGAAGGTCTGACATTTCCCTCATAAGTACACGGCGTAACGTGTTTCTGTATCAGGCCACGGGAAGCCCGTTGACTGGTGGACTTTGGGCATTCTTGTCTACGAGATGATCGTCGGTTATCCGCCATTTGTAGATGACGATCCGCTGGGTATCTACCAGAAAATCCTGGCAGGCAAATTTGTTTTCCCCAAATTTTTCGATAAGTAAGTCGTATCACACTGTGCCGAAGACTTTCTACTAGGTGACCGCGACACGCCACCTCTGCGTGTGGCAGCACATCGACTTAAAGGCATCTGCACCTGGAATAGCTCTGCTAATGTAGACAGTACGACGTATTTCACTCGACGAGGGAGACCGCAGATGGCGGTACGAAAATTTCGCATAGAGACGGACACGAGGACACTCCCTGATGCTGTAGACGGCATTTTAGCCCTCCAGCGAACGTAAACATATTACAGGGAGCCGGTCCTCGGGGCACAGACAGCTTTATGCCCATAGCGCACAACTGCGGCTGTGCCTCCCGAGTTAAAGAGCTGTACTGTGCTGAAAGAATGGCAAACATAGCCTGGTTTGCAGAGGTGGAAACTTGCACGGCCGCCGGCGTTCACCTGTGCCTGTTTGGTTTGTAAACTTGGAAGATTGCACGCCCGCCGGCGTGCACCTGTGCCTGTCTCGGCCTGCAACCTTGTGATTGCGACACGAGTGCAAACACGCGAATGCTTGGCGTTGTTGTTCAGCCTGGAAAGGCAGAAGGTGGGCTACCCGCCTACCGTGGTGAACAACTCTGAGCCTTTGCCGTAACTGGAGGTCTGTAGCAGTCTGTCTGCTTATCAACAGACGTCACAAAGAGTGATACATTTGAGTGCTTGGCTCTACTTCACACAGTATGTGACGTTCACGTAGTCGTGCCCACACACGAGCACCCGCTGTTTTGGCTGGCGTACCAGGGATGCAAAGGTCTTGGTGAAGAAGCTCCTCCAAGCTGATCTGTCGAAAAGATGGGGAAATCTGAAAAATGGAGTGCGAGACATCAAGGAGTGCAAGTGGTTCTCCACCATTTCCTTCGATGAACTCAGAGCCAAAAAGATTGTGCCGCGCTACAAGCCAACAGTGAAGGTCAGTGCTCTTCTCCTACAAGATTCGTTTTCTCCGCGCACGGCCCACTCCTTCATCCACATCACGTATTCGAGCCGTGTACGGTTCTGTTTCTGCGAGCTCATATCGCATTCAGGTGTGCCTCCGGTGCAAAAGCACTGTGCCGAAGCGGGCGCTCACACACGCTGAGTCGCGCCCCTTACACGCACCCTAACTACCACAATATGTATATTTTTAGGTATATATATATGTCTATGTGTATACATTAGTATATCTGTAGGAATACATATGTATACACACGCATATGTGTAATTACTGCTATTACCCGATCACAGATCCTACCAGCCACAGCAGCTCGCTGGTGCGGCGTAGTCGCTGCTGTCTATATCAGCCTCTACTTGTAGAGAAGCAGCAGCAGCGGCATGCGCACTTCCCGCCTCGGACAGTGGATCGTTCCTCATCGGCCCAGGCCGGTCACGTTAAGCTTCGCGGTGCATGCTGTCTATGTGTTTTTTCCAACGGGAATGCGTAGACCTGACGGGTGCACACCGTTTTTTTGTTGGCGGGCGGTGTACATCTCCGGCCACCGCCAACTACGACTACTTCTACCTGACACTAAGTATGTGGCTGAGAACAGAGACGTCCGCGATGAACCTTCCCCTATACGTTTGAATGCACACGCAGCAGACGCCCACGTTGTTGCATGTCTTCTGTACGTCGTGGTGCTTTGACGGATCCCAGGGCATGGATGACCTCTCCAACTTCGAGGCTTACCCGGACGAGAAGGACGACGCCGTGGCCGTCGACCCTCTGAAGGACCCTTTTGCCTCGTGGTGAAAAGCGCAACGGTGACACCTGCACATTTTGAAATGAACGACAAGGCGCGACATTTCCGCCGGGATGAGTGGTATAAACCGGTCAGAAGAGAGGAAGTGATGTGTGGCATCACATCACCCGCCACCAGGACAGTGCCGAGGCTCTGGCGCAGATGGAGTAAACTTCGAGTCGCCTTCTGCATATCATCTGGTGCCTGCGGCATGCTGCACCACGTAGATATAGACGTCTCTCCATAGGTACATGCAGAAACGTGTGTCTGACGGCAACAGGTGCGGCCTGCTGAATTACAGCCGCACAGCTGGGCGGTCGTGTGCGGTCATGTATGCGTCTGCCTCGATCGGCAGAAGTTGTCTGAGTAATCGTCTACTGAACCGCCTACGTCTGCACCCTGCACACTTTCGCGTGTTTGAGTAATCGTCGAGTGAACTACTTACGTATGCACCCTGTACACTTTCGCGGATGCCTGCATGCACGAGGCCGATCTTCTAGGGTGTGTTCAGGCACATACCTGCTTTCCGCTGAATTTTCGTCGCCATGCGCCTGTTAACATTCGTGTAGAGTGCGAGCGTGAGCGCGCGACCGCAGTGCCCGTCGGGCACAATATCGATGAAGGCGAACTCTACGGCAGGGGAATGAAGAGGTGGCGAGGAAGCGCTGGGGCCGGTGTATCGCTGTGAGCGTGTGCACCATTGAACTGCTGGAGCGGCTTTATCTCGACTCCCTCGAAAGTTTGCGGTTTCTCTCTTTTCACTTTCCTTCACAGCCTCCACCCTAAACCGGGCACCGTAACACCCCGAGCCACGACGCGAAATCTTCGCGAGAGACTTACGAGCAGAACGCACCAGCACATAGGAAGATAGCGCCCTCGTGGTGGGAAGCGTCTCATCAGTATTCCATCGAGCATGTCCCCCTCTAGTATCGCCAGCATACGCGCGCAGATACACTAACACGTAGCTGGATGTAACGGCCGCCCTGCGCGTGAGGTTTGTCAAATTTCAGACCCGGTTTATGCGCGGAAAGGCGTGACGGCCGGACGGGGTAGCAGCAGAAGCACTTCCGCTGTCTCAGCGGTTCCGCGCAGAGCCTCCACGAACGCCGGAAGGCCTCACAAGTGGTTAGCAAGCACAGCAGGCTCTAAAACACTGTGGGCTGGCGTCGGGTCTTAAGATACATGTGAACGTCTGCGTAGTATCCGCCAGAGCTGTTCCCTGCTGGCAAGGGCACGAGACGTACACAACACCAGTGCATTGTCCAGAAAGTGAATGAGGGATTAGCGTGAAGCCGCTGAGACAAATTGCAGCACTACACGATGCACGCTAGAGGCGTCAGCGCGGAACCTTTCCTCGAAAGTACTGCTAAGCATTTGCATCCCCCGGTGCGCTACCGCAAGGTCGACAAATCCGACGGACGCCCGCGTCAAGGGTGCAGCTGCTAAACGAACTGCACTCTGCGGTCGCTGGCGCAGAGATCCTCCCGCGGAGGCCCTGCTAAGCACTTCCATCGCTGCTAAGGCGGTACCGGAAGGTCGTTTAAACGAAGCGACCATCAGCGTAAACCGGCGAGAGAAGAATGCAACCGTAAAGAAAATATACGCTGCAGTCATTGGCGCACAGACACAAAAGTCCTGCTATGTACTTGCAGCTTCGTACAGCGGTACCGTGGGGTCGTCTGAAACAGACGCCGCCCCCGAACCCGTCTAAGACGAAGATGCGACTGTGAAGAAGATCTACGCTGCAGGCACTAGTGTACGAGCGCCCCCACAAAATTCCTGCTGAACGCCTGCGTCATCGTAAGGCGGTCGATGAAAGCTGAGAGGCACACTTCCTATTCTTCCCCATGTGAAAGCACGGCTTTGCCCGGAGCCTGTTCTGAGCCTCAGGGCGATAGGCCCA
>SJYA01004810.1:16852-29494 GCA_006410615.1 Neotragus moschatus
AGCTTAGGCTTGTGCCGCCTCCGACGTGCAGCAACCAACTTTTCACACCACTGGCACACGATACCGCCGTGCGGTGTCACTCCGCGCGAGCGTCTGCGCGATTCGTGTAAGGGAAGCGTGTCAGAGAAGAGTTTAGAGCAGACGACCACTAGGATAAGTCCCCTGATCCCGAGTATGCCATCATCGGCGCAGTTGTCGCATCAAAACGTGTGAAAGAGGTGTTCGGAGCACAGGGGTACAGAAGGACGTGTGCATGTAAATGTGTGGTTAATATACATACTTTTCGCCACGTTTTCAGTCAGTTTTCAGTGCGGCTCGGAGAGCCTGTCACGGAGGTATTCAGACGCAGGATCACGGAGATAAGTAGCCCGTTGTCTATCCCGAGTGCGCCGCCAACGGCGCGATTGTCGCAGAAGGGACGTGTCAGAGGGGCGGCCCGAACATAGAGTCACAAACAGGTCCACACAGGTACCCCGTACTGCGTTGTCAATTATGCATGCGCAACTGCTTGCGTAATTGTCGCGAGGAAAACGCGTTAGGGAGGTGATCAGGACACTAGATCACAGCGATAGGTACCCCATGTTGAATCTCGCATTCGAGACCATCTCCAGGCGGCAACCGCGAGGCGAAGTTGATTACATCGGTATCAGCCGCCGGCGCACGCCCGCAGCGGCGTGTCTAGCAGATCTACCCGTCAACGCGGATGGAGCTTTACATCAAAGACATCTGAAGGTGAAATACGCTTTAGTAGACGGTCGTTTTTTGACAGGATCGCCCTGCCGTGAGCTGATAGGAGGAAGCGCCTTCTCCAGCTGAAGCACTCCTCTGCGGCTTATTCAGTCTGAAGAACCTCAGTGTTCTTCGTGAAGGCGCCATGTGGCGCACTTCTACGCTCCCGGCGACGGTCTTCACAGCGGAATGTGTTTCACCGGCTATTGTCGACGACCGTAAAGTTTTGTGGGGCGCCGGCGTGTTGACGATGAATCTACGGATTGCGGGCACACGTAACGCGGCATGGTTTGAGCGGCTTCCGTGGAAAATTTCGCTTCGTTGTGCGTACGTTCGGCGGCACTGGCACGGTGACTGGAGAGCGACTGTGCTAGACAGCAGTGCCTGACGACCTGAGCAGCTGAGAGACGGTGTGTGGGCCTGCTGGGACACCAATTGTAGTGATTTGGTTTCCGTGGCAGGTTTTTCTGCCGCAGACGCCTGATCTCCGTACTCAGTGCTCCACCTGTCCCCCTGCGTGTGTCTCTACGTTTTGCCGCTGTCCACGTGCCGGTGCCACCTGCAGCCTGCACTCATTTCGTGAAAGTGCCTGGGGAAGTCCCTGCCTTGCGTGTGATATATAAGTCGACAACTCTCCCTACATGTAAAATTATATATATAAATATGTATATATCCGCATGTCTCCATTTTTATATAGTACGCCCATCATGTAGGACTGTTGGGCAAAGCCGCTTTTTTCGTGTGACATGGCTGCTGCCCCACAGTCTGTCTGCCGCTGTTCATGCTTGACGGTGGAGGTCTTTCCTTCGCCCTTTGAGTTATCATCGAGCGCATCTCCTGCTAGGAGAATCCTCCAGAAAAGGTGAACGGCATTTCCCAGGGTTTAACAATGTGCGTTGCTCTCTCTAGAGCGCAGGATGCTGGGGGCCTATTGCAGCAGTCTGAGCAGCGATAGTCTGCTGGCAGCAGCTGCCGACTGGCCAGCCTGCTCCTCGCCGCCGTCCACAGAGAAGAACCCCCCAGCTTTGTTTCCTGTGAAGGAGGAGATATACGATCTGGGTAGGTCTCAGGACTCGGAGACGCTTGCAGCTGTTACAGTCGCTAGTCGGAAATGAACTTTCGTCGGATAGGGAGACGCCGTGGACGGCGGGGGGGGCCGGCGGCAGAGAAGCGAGGGGAAAATTGGGTGCCCAGGCAACCTTCTGTTCTAAGGTGATCTCAGTAGTGACAGCAGGCTGCCTTTTGTTCTATGGTGACTTTTATGGTGATCAGTCGACAAGTCATACCCGCTATAGAGGCAAAAGGTTTCGTAGCCTCCGTGTATTTCGACGTGCAGACTATCCGGAACTGCAGGATCTGCAAGAGAGAGTCGTTCGTTATCTGGACGGAGCAGCCCCGAAGAGCCCACGGCGCCAGAACGCCGTGGAGCTGCTGAGACTCGTCAAATTGGAGATACAAGAAAGGCAATCTTGCGCCTTCATGCTGGAAAACATTTTATCGGTGCAGAACACCTGCACGAGCCACGACGAAAGGCACAAAAGACGCTCTCAGAAGAATGGAGACGTGTCAGATGCACAGGCATCTTCACTCAGGGCGGCATCCAGAGCAGAGATGGCAAGTGCTGCAGCGGCAGAAAAAGGGAAGGCAGGCCACATAGCAGCTCCCTCTGAGAAAATCGAAAAAACAAACTTCTCAGCAGCCCCCTCAGAGAAATTCGGAAGCGCGCACGACGCTTATCGGTCTACCACGCAGGGGCGCATCGTCCCCCCACGAGCGACGGCTGACTCGAAGCAACACAAATCTCTCTGTTCTGTGGATCGCTTAGCCTCCAGCAAAGGCGATCCTTTGTGCTCCTTCAGCTCCACAGTCTCTTCGCTGGGCAACGTTATCTCTCGTCAAAACCTGCGCGCGACTTCGGAAGACGCTACGTCTGCAGCTAAAACTTCCGCCCCTAGAGCTGCGCCGGAGGCACCTGGACCCGCCCCTGGCAGCGATGCTCCGCAAGCTGCAGAAGCGCGAGCGTCGCGACTGTCTAGATTCGCGGTAAGTGAGGAAGCTCGCAATCGCTAGCTGACTTTCTTATTACTTCTCGGAAACACCTGGGGCCGCGCGTTTATCGAGAGTGAGTGCCGGGTGTGGACGTCAGCTACAAAGCTTCGAGCTACAGCCTGAGCGCTGGGGCGCAGTACGTGCCCCTCGTAGGAAGTTTTCGCGCGACATCGCTAATTTTCCGCGTGATCTTATTCGATCACCGTGGGCCGCGCTTGAGTCGGACCTGATGAGCTGACCCTAAACTTGCTGCCGCACGTACATTGTCATTTGCTGCTGCGGCTTTACTTCTGCTGCTGGTGCTGCTGCTGCTGCTCCTGCGTATTCAGGCCCTCGAAAAGAAGCTCTTTGGCGAAGTCTCGCCGCCGATTCCAGCCCTTTCAGTTCTTTCGCCACTGGCAGCACCACGGTGTGAGGCACAGGTATCCCGCTGACTAATCTGGAATGAAAGATTTTAGCTGGCGTGCAGACGTGGACACGAGAACGTGTATAATACACTTCAGCTGGTGGAACATCCTGCTAGTACAAGCCTCTTTACAGAAACAGATCGGCCCAGCACCGTCAGATCTAGCCACTCTGCAGCAGTGGAGACGCTTCCGCCATTACGAGCTGCTTCTTAGTAGCAGATGGGCCCAGCGGCGTCACATAGAGCCACCGTGCAGCAGAAGCCCTCCACGAGAGCGTGGCCTGTCTTAGAGGCTGGCCGAACCTGCGCACTTACTGGCACACATGACCGCGAGCAGAGACCAGCTGCGATGGCATGCGGACCGTAGATGGCCGCATTACGCTGAGTAGCGCTTCCTTCACCGGAGTAGGCTAGCACCTTTCCGCACTTCAGTTAAAGTAGCGCCGTTTTCACTTGAGTAGGCTAGCATCTTCTCCTAATCTGGCTGCTGAGGACTTTCCATCAAACTGGCAGACGCACGGGTGTCTTAATGTACGTGTGTGCCCACCTCTTGTAATGCACTCGCAAGGCAGGAGCTGAGATGCCGCTCATTGACAAACGCAGGTGAGCGCTATCTGCTTTTGACGATGTGCAGGTAGCCTGCGCACCTCCTCTGAGAGCTGTGAAGCGCTGCAGGAGGAAGACGGGCGGTACGCGACTCCCTCTTCCCACTCATTGTAGCGCACAGGAGACAATCAGGAAGTTTCGCAGAAGGAGGTGCTCAGGGGAGACGCTTTTTCCAGATGACAAAGTGCAGGCATCCCGCTCAGCCGATCACGACCGCCTCAAAGATAAGCCACGCAGAAGAGCGGGAAAGACGACGTGCCGGACAAGTACGCACCACAGCGATTCGGCACCTCCTGTCGTTCCCTCTGCTGAGACGCACGCGGCCGGTGCCTGTGGAGCCCCCGCAGAAGCAGTCGCCGGTAGAGCCGCACGAAGCGACCGAGAAAAGCATGTAAAGGACAATACTGAGCGACAAGATGAGGCGAAAGGTGGGACGGCTTCTAAATCGAAAGAGCAGTCGGCCGTGGAAGGCTTGAACGGGAAGCGTGATCCCTCGGTGGACGTTTGCAAAGCCACGAAGGTGGAGCCGTCGCGTGTACGTGCACGACGCAGGACCAGCGTGGTTGGCGACTGTGCTACGCCGCAAGCAGTAAATTCTCTTCACGAACAGGAACGCAAACCTACCGGCTGTAAAACGTCTACGGACGATGTATCCGTTACACACGGCCCTGTTACACACGCCGCAAAGGAAGATAGGAACAACGGCACGGCGCGCGCCGACCGCAGTACTACTTCCGTCCGACATGACAAACATGACAATAGTCCAAAAAAAGATAAGAAAGGAGGGAAGTGCGACGTCAACAGTACTGCGTCCGTGCGGGATGATAATGGTGGCCAAGGTGCTGCATCATCAATAACGTCTACAGTGGGGGCTGATGGTGGCCAAGCTGCTGCGTCATCAATAACGTCTGCAGAGGAGGCTGCTGGTCGCCAAGCTGCCGCGTCATCTGTTACGTCTACAGCGGAGGGGGCTAAGGCCATTCCGAAAAGGGAAGAGACCTTGCCTGCTCTGGTGGACGGCAGCACGGTGACACCGGCAAAGGAGGAAGAGAAGACAGCGGAACAGTGTGCACCTCCAGTAAGTCTTCCAGAAACGCAGCAGACTGTCGCTGCACGAGCAACAGGTCCTGCCTCAGAATCTCCGAATGCTGTATCGGACTCTGCTGCCAAGTCTTCCTGTATGGTGTTTCGGACGGTGGTGCATCACGAGCGTGGTCGCCTGAAACTTTTTCGAAAACCGTCACTGGGCAGCAGCAGCAGCAGCAGCAGCGACGACGGAGTTCAGAACAAAGGCCAGGGCGGTTCCGGCGAACGGGGGTGCCGCGATAGAACGCGATCTACGGGGGCCATTTCTAATGCGAAGGAGTGGGGAGTCGCGCGTCGGTGGGAGGAACCAGCAAAGCAACAACGCCACAGCAGCCTGAGTACTCTACGGAGGAATCTTCCGTTGAAGCCGAAAAAGGAAAGTGCAGCGAGTAGGTCACTGTCAACTTTCGGAGAAGAGTTCGACGCCCTCGAGACTTCCGTGTCTCACGAGCTGGCACACATGTCTATCAGAAATTCTGCCCGGGGCGTTATCGGCGATATCGACACCATCCTCCGGGCCATCAGCCGCAAGTCTCCTGAACAAAGTCAACAGCGCGAAGCTCGTGGACAGGGCCCAGAACAGCATGGAGCTCCGTTGCTAACGGAGGCGACAGCTCCGACAACAACGCTCCCCAACGCCCCGTCTGCTTTAGAAGAAGCGGCTAAACCTACGTCAGACACAGCAAAATGTATTGCCCCCAGTGTGCACGGCTCTTTCGCGCTGGAGGACACAACGAGGCGTGCTACTACTCCCAGTGCGCAGGGCTCGTTCCCAGTGGAGGAACAACCAGAACAGAGACAAGCGGCTGGTATAGTCAGCTCCCATGAAGCGTCTTTATCTCCAGCAAGGGCGGCGATACAGAAACAGACGCACAATGGTGTCACTTCCGACGAGAGCACGCCAGCACCGCTCGTCACAATGGGCGTGAAACAAGGACAAGCAGCTGATGAAGTCGCCCCAACAGTGGCACAGGGGGGGCCTCTCATTCGAAACATTCGTGCACCTTCGACGCTTACAGGGAGCGCGAAACAAGGACAGCAGGCAGCTGATGAAGCTGTCACGCCCGACGAAGCGTCTTTAATGCTCAGAACGGGTGTGAATGAAGGACAGCAGGCAGCTGCTGAAGTCGTCCCTTACAACGAAGAGTTTTTAACAGTCACAACTGGCGTGAAAGAGAGACAGCAGGCAGCTGATGAAGTCGCCGTCACCCCCGATGAAGCGTCTTTGACGCTCAGAGCGTGCGCGAGACAAGGACAGCAGGCGGCTCATGAAGTAGACAGAGACGACGAAACGTCTTTAACACTTCCACAGCTCCCTTCTTTATCGCTCCCAAGGCTCACTTCCCCTGCCGCTGACGGAAATTCGCCCAGCAAGTGGGAAGCTGCTGAGCCGGCGCATCCGCCAGAGGGGGAGGCGACCGAAGCCGGAGATGCTGGCGATTGCTGCTTCATTGATGCCAGCAAGGCTACCATGGAGATGGTCTATGCCCTGCTTGCAGGCCTGGGTGGGTCGCCTTCGCCGAGGGCAAGCTGTGCTGCTGCTGGTGCTCCGAGGCGGTGCTCACCCCTCCAGCGTGAAGGTAGCCTGAATCATTCTGCGTCCCTGGGATGGCGAATTCAAGTGGGGAACGAAGACGACGTCGACCCCACCTGTCAGACGATTTCCATCAAAAAGAGTCAGGAAGACGAGGAGGACGGCGGCTGTCTTTTTGTGGAGGAAGGGAGCCCGTCGCTGCCGCCTACAGCGAGGGGGACGGGAAAAGGAAAACTCGAAGAAGGGGGAGAAGAAGGGGGAGGAGAAGGAGGATCATCATCGGCAGGATCTGCGGCCAGCAAACAGGAGAAAAAGAATAAAATGAAGAACTCGCCGCGGTCTCCGCATCGTAGAAAGAGACATCTGTTTCTCGCACTTAAGAAAACGACTCCGCCCTCAGAGGTTGAGGCAGCTCCTGCTGCCACGACTGAAGAGGAGAATGTGTGTGATCCCAAAAAGGACAACAGTTTGCTTCAGACCCTTCAGCGCCAATTCCCCACGATCGGAGATCTTTTGACAGAAAGCGACAAATCCAAACATGCCGCCGTTCTCCGAGAAATCCTCATCAACAACGGAAAATGCTGCGCGGATCTCGCACAATCAGAGAAATCCGAGAGCCGCCAGTCGGAAGAATGCCAGCCGTTGGAAAAAGCCCACGAGGGCACGAACACTTACAATGCCACTCGCTTTTACAAAGTTGAAAAGAATAGACCAGAAGTCTTCAGCATTGTCTGCCGGTCAGTCATCTGAGTGCTTTGGGCCGTCTGACCTCGTACGTGCACAAGCGGGAAAAAATACGCAGAAACTTCTCCTATCACTATGGGGGCGCTCATACTACATCGCCTCAATGGCTGTGGCTACACAGATGTATACTTATGTGTGCATATATATGTATATACATATATATATGTACATATATATATACATACGTATGTTGGATCTTGTACATGCACATGCGAGAGGAGATACGCACGGACTTTCCGTTTCGGGCGAAACGATGCGACTATATAGAGATATACGTATATTTACATATGTATATATATATACGTCTGATCCTGTATGCGGTTAAGCTCATACTACATCGCGCAAAACGATGCGAGTATAGACATATAAACGTATATTTACATATGTATATGTATATATACGTTTAATCCTGTATGTAGTTATCCAAGAAGAGCCGCGTACGTACATCCCCCTATCACTATGGAAGCATTCATACAACACCGTGTAAACTGATACATAGATATATACAAATATATATATATATATACATATGTATGTACAAGTGCGGACGGCACTACTACGATGTGCTGTAGGCACGCCTATATGAGACTGGTTTCAGTATGAGAAGTCACAGAGTATAGGAAGACCATCTGAAACACGCCTCTAGGCGGCACGGCTTCGCCCCTGAGTGACTTGGGCGTACTAGTCCTTCCACAACAGCAGTTGTATTCCGCGAAATTCGAGCTTGGCCGCGTGCGAAAGTAATGTGCCTCGTCGTGCACCGGCCCCGGTCTCCATACGAAGCAGCGTCGTGTTGTATATGATCGCTTTGAGATGCAAGCATTCCTCTAAACCTTTTAACGTATGGCCGAGCCTCTCTCGAACGGGCGTCGCTTCAAAGCCGCTTTCCGCTGAGGTGCCCGATACACATATATATATGTACATATTATCTATACATACATATCTATAAATATGTATTTTATATGGATATATACGTATAGAGATATATGAGTATATACATGTATATATATATACATATATATATATTTGTGGATAGCTTCCCACAACTGAGTCGCTTTCCGCTAATGCCTTGATATATGTTCTCTGGGTTATGTTTAGTGGTAGACTCGACGAGTGAACTCCAGCAAGTGCGCCGCGGCTGAGAGACGGCCCCTCCTGCTATGTTTCTACCGGGGCACATTTCCCAGGGTACTACGAGTAATTTCTCGCGTTGTTGTGGCTCACCACGGAATACCTTCCCAGGGTACTACGGCTTATTTTTCGAGCCGTGACTCACCTGGCTGCATTCTTGATGCCGCGGCCCGTCGTGCGATGTTTCCACCTGGGCACATTTCCCAGGTTGTCACAAGTAGTGTAGCCAGTTGTGGGTCACCACTCATCTTTTCCGGGGTACTATGAGTAATCTCTCGCATTGTTATGGCTCACCTAGCTGCATTATTGATGCCGCGGCCCGTAGTGCGATGCTTTCACCTGGGCACATTTCCCAGGGTAGTCCTACGAGTAGTTTCTCCAGGTACGAGTCACCACTCATTTCGCAGGGTATTATGAGTAATTTTAGGAGTTGTGGCCCACGTAGATCCATTATTGATGCCGCGTGCCGTTGTGAAGCATTTCCACGTGGACACATTTTTCAGGGTACTACGAGTAGTTTCTCCAGTTGTGGGCCACCAGTCATTTCCCAGGGTACTATGAGTAATTTCAGAAATTGTGGCTCACCCAGCTCCATTATTGATGCCGCGGCCCCTCCTGCAATGTATATACACCTCGGCACATTTCCAAGCGTCTCTCTCCAGATAATATCTCGACTTGTGGGTCACCACTCCTTTCTTAGGGTTCTACCTATGAGTAATCTCTCGAGGCGTGGTTCACGTAGCTCCATTATTGATGCCGCGGCCCGTGCTGCGATGTTTACACCTCAGCACACTTCCACGCATCCTTTAAATAGTATCGCGAGTCGTGGGTGACCACTCATTTCCTAGCGTACTATCTATGGGGAATTTCTCAAGTTGCGGCTGGCCTAGCTTCATTAATGATGCCGCCGCCCCTCCTGCAATGTATATACACCTCGGCACATTCCCAAGCCTCCTCCACATAATATCTCGAGTTGTCGGTTTCCACTCATTTCCCAGGGTATTATGAGTAATTCATCGAGTCGAGGTTCACGTAGCTGCATGATTGATGCCGCGGCCCGTCCTCCACTGTATAAGCACCTCGGCACATTTCCAAGTTTACTACGAGTAATTTATGGAGTTGTGGTTCACGTAGCTCCATTACTGATGCCGCGGCCCCCCTGCGGTGTTTCCGCCTGGGCACACCTCCACGCGTCCTACAAGTAATATCTCGAGTTGTGGGTCACCACTCATTTTCCAGGGTACTATCCACGAGGTATTGCTCGAGTGGTGGTTGACGTAGCTCCATGATTGATGCCTCTGCAAGTGCGCCGCGGCGGCTGAGAGACGACCCGTCCTGCAATGTTTCCACCGGGGCACCTTTGCCAGGGTACTACGAGTGATCTCTCGAGTTGTGTTTCATCTAGCTCCACGATTGATGCGGCTACAACCGGAGAAGACCAACCATCTTGCGATGTTCTCAGCCGTGCATACTTTTCAGCGTAGCGTATCACTAGTAATCCTGCCACGAGTGATATGCCACGGTCCTTGGTGTTTTTGCATCGAGTTGCCGTTCACCGAGCTCCTCCACTCTTGATGCCGCTCCAACCGGAGAAGACGACCCATCTTGCGATGTTCTCAACTGTGCATACTTTTCAACGTAGCGTATCTCTGGGAATTCCCCTCGTGTGATATGCCACAGTACGATGCGTGTTTTCTCGAGTAATCATTCGTCGAGCTCCATTACCGATGCCGCTACCGGGAAACGACGACCCATTTGGCGATGCTCTCAGCTGTGCAGACTTTTCAGCATAGCGTATTGGAAGTCATTCTCCCACATGTGATATGCCACGGTACTATTTGTGTTTGATCGGGTTGTTGTCTTTCACCGAGCTCCTCCTCCACTCTTGATGCCGCTACAACCGGAGAAGACCACCCATCTTGCGATGTTCTCAGCTGTGTGTGCATACTTTTCAGCGTCCCATAAGGAGCTCTTTCAGGTATGATATTTCAGGGTAATTGCGATGAGTAGTTAGTTTCTCGCGTTGTTGTGGTTCACGTGGCCGCCGCTACTACCAGAGAAAACGACCCACCTTGCGATGTTGTCAGCTGTGCATACTTTTCAACAGACCATAAGGAGCTCTTTCAGGTGTAATATTCCATAGTATTATGGGGAACTTCTCGCGTTGTGGTTTCCAAGGATTTTACTATGAGTGATTTCTCGCGTTGTTGTGGTTCACGTGGCCTCCATCATTGATGCCGCTACTACCGGAAAAGACGACCCATCTTGCGATGGTGTCTTGCAATGTTTCCTCAGCTGTGCATACTTGACATGGTAGCGTATAATCAGTAGTTCTCTCAGGGGTGCAGACGCACATACATACTCAGGTGTGCATACGCATATACATACTCAGGTGTGCATACGCATATACATACGTGTATATATATATATATATAGATATAGGGGGAGACAGAGGTAATCACATTAGAATGTATAGATAGATGCATGTGTATATGTATATATAGAGGGAGAGAGATATATATTACCATGGAGTTGCAGTTCACCGAGCTCCATCGTTGATGCCGCTACTACCGAAGAAGGCGACCGACCGATCTTGCGATGTTGTCAGCTGTTCAGGCCTTCTACCGTAACATAAAAAGCTCTTTCAGTGTGATATCCCAGTAGACTATGAGTAATTTCCGAAGTTGTGATTTATCTAGCTCCACTCGGGTACTACGAGCGATCTCTCGAGTTGTGTTTGATCGAGCTCCACTCTTGATGCCGCTCCAAGCGGAGAAGACCACCCATCTTGTGATGTTCTCAGCTGTGCATACTTTTCTTCAGCGTAGCGTATCATTTGTAGTTCTTCCACATGTAATAGACCACGCCAGTATGTGTTTCTATCGGGTTGTCTTTCACCGAGCTCCTCCTCCACTCTTGATGCCGCTACAACCAGAGAAGACCACCCATCTTGCGATGTTCTCAGCTGTGTGCATACTTTTCTTCAGCGTAGCGTCTCCTTAGGAATTCTCCCACCTTTAATGTGCCACGGCACTATGTGTTTTCTATCGAGTTGTGGCTCGTCTTTTAGCTCCATTCTTGATGCCGCTACAACCGGAGAGAGACGACCCATCTTGCGATGTTCTTCTCAGCTGTGCATACCTCTCAGCGTCCCATAAGGAGCTTTTTCAGAGGTGTGATATCCCCCGGTAGTCCTACCAGTAGTTTCCCGAGTTGTGGTTCATGGAGCTTTACTCTATGCTATGTATATATAGCATACAGAGCCATAGAATTAGATATATGTATGTCTGGACAAGGTACATGCCGGTGCCCGGAGAAGACAACCCATCTTGTGATGTCTTCAGCTGTGCATACTCTCCAGCGTCGCGTATTGGTAGTAATCTCTGCCACGCGTGATATGCTACGGGATTCTGTGTTTTGGTTGGTTTGTCGCTCGCCGAGCTACACTATCGATGCCGCTACCCGAAGAGACCACCCCTGCTGGGATGTCCTCAGCTGTGCATACCTCTCAGCATCCCATAAGGAGTTCTTTCAGTTGTATTATTCCAATATACGATAAGCCATTTCTCGAGTTGTGGTGCTTTATCGAGCTCCACTCTTGATGCCGCTCCAACCGGGGAAGACCACCCATCTTGTGATGTCCTCAGCTGTACGTCCTTTTCAGCGGCCCATAAGGCCCTCTTTTTTCACGTGTGACACCATCCCAATAGACTATGAGTGATTAATTTCTCGAGTTGTGGGGCTTTGTCTCGCTCCACTCTTGATGCCGATACCAAGAAAAGACGACGACCCATTTCGCGATGTTCTTCTCAGCTGTTCATACTTTCTACCGTCACATACGGACCTCTTTCAGGTGTAATATCATCCCAGTAGACTATGAGTGATTAATTTCTCGAGTTGGGGGTTCTCCTCGAGCTGCACTATCGATACGGCTAGTACCCGAAGAGACGACCCATCTTGTGATGTCCTCAGCTGTACGTCCTTTTCAGCGTCCCATAAGCCACTCTTTTTTCACGTGTGATCCCCTCCCAATATCTTATGAGTTCTTCCTCGAGTTCTGTTTCATCTCGCTCCACTCTTGATGCCGCTACGAAGAAACGACGACTTATCTTGCAATATCCTCAGCTGTTCATACTTTTCAGCGTCCCGTCAGCAGCTCTTTCAGTTGGAATCTCCCAGGGTACTAGTATGAGTGATTTCTCGAGTTGTGGTTCATCATCTAGCTGCATTCTTGATACCGCTACCAGGAGAAGACGACCCATCTGGTAATCTCCGCAGCTGTGCATCCTTTTTTCAGCATCATAACGTCACATAAGGAGTTCTCTCACGTGTGATATATGCCACGCTAGTATGTGTT